>JAUTDX010000901.1:0-126623 GCA_030844895.1 Ambrosia x helenae
AATTTCAACCTGTGCCTTTGTTTTGGAAAAATATCAATTTACCAACACTTTCCGAGGGACATATCCATCAATAGTAGCCAAGTCACCTTAAGCGCCTTGTTACGCCTTTTGTATCGTTGATTGTACACTGATGGGTCGCTACTGGGCTTTAATTATCATGTGTAATTGGGTATTTTTTTAGGTTATACAAGGTCACATTAGATCAAAAGTCATTTTAGTGTTAATAGCATATGTAGGTCGTTAATTAGCCTTAAATGTGTAAGTTAGTTGTTTTAAGTAGAAGTTATATATATAGTTGTTAACAAGTCATATAGCCATACTGGCGAAAATAACGTGTGAAAATAAGCAAGTTTATCTTAGATTACACAATATCACATTAGGTAATAGCAACTTATTGAGATGTCAATGACATGCATATGATCGTTTAGGTGTCAATAACATGCGTATGAAAATAAATGGGCCTTAAAAGGTCGTATCATGTGTGAGTAAGGTATAGATTATAAATGTCCTTTTAGGTCATAAAAGAGGCATTCTTGTGTTAACATGTGGATGATGGTTAGTATAATGTTTTTAGAATCGGATCGGACGTCGAACCAAAACCCCCATCGGTCCAACCGCACAAAAACTCAGGCAAAATCCAACAAAATGAAAAATTTTCTAGTTCAACCCATTTTAACTGGTCTCCCACCTACTGGTTTTCTGTTCCGAAGGGCCGGTTTTCCGGTCCGACCACCGTTCGCTGGCCCAACCTCCGGTCCATTGCATGGCCGGTTCAACCATGACCTAGACTGGTCAAGGCACCGGTTCTCGGTCAGACCAGTACGAGTCTGAAAACACTGGTTAGTACACTAACAAGTCGTTAGTTGTCTTATTTAGTTTTATCGTGTGTATGTGAGCTGTTTTAGGTAAGTCACATTAAATCTTGTCCGGGTCAATTACCTTGACTTGGCATACACGCCATCATTTAGAATGCTCAACATGTCAATGGTGCATTTAATTATCATAATGAAATGTGTTCCTAATATGCAATCGCCTTGTCCTTCTGTTTAGAATTTTATTTATGTCTATGCTCTCTAAAATTATGATGCTTGTTTACCTATACAAACATTGCTCATATAGGATGAAAACAATAACCTCCACACTATGAACGATTCAAAGAATAATAACTTATCTCTATACCGCCCTTTGATTTCCATAACATGTGTTCATCATTTTAATGTTTGTGCACACTTAAGGTTGGACTCTATCAAGTTCGATGACTGAGCGCTTTCTTCGCACTGTATGTGCGACGATCGAGTTCCATAGCTCTTGTACCGTGTTTTGGATCAGTCATTGTACTAAACCTACTAACGTAACTAACTACAAGTAAAATACAAAACTCAAGAATGTAGAACTAGTAAATGCAATTTGGAGATTTGAGATATTACTGAGTAAATGCAATGCATTCGTGGTATATTCTTGATTTGACCATTTGGGGTAAGGGGCACCCCTAAAAAAGAGGACCATCGTCTTTATAATCCCGACATAAACATTAAACCAATGGTTCACAATATGACTCGATCAACATAAATGTTGTAGATAGATGGTCCACTAGCTTGTGGGATATATGCATGGTAGGTTTCATTATGGGTCATGGCTCATGAGATTGATAGATCCTTTCCCTCTTGTCACTCATGGGTAGGGGCACCACATCAAGGATGGGTCAAGAGCTATATTTTTACTAGCATTTAGGTATTATGATGAGTAAATAATTATTTTTTATTTTATTTTATATTATTTTATTTTGAGAGAGCAATATGTTTTAGTTAGTTAAAATATGTTTTCTGGTACAACCCCTACCTAAAAAAACCTATTGATATACATTATATAAAGAAATTGAAAAAATAAATAAATCAATAGGATCGCCATTTTCCTTTTTTTTTTTTTTCTCACCATAAATGCTATCCTACAAATTCCTTAAGGACGGAATTAAGCTATCCTACAATGTGGTGTCCTTGGGCATCATAATTCCTCAGCATCAGATATGCATTTTTTGTTAAGAAACCGCTAATGGTTTAAGCATAAGATTGAAAACATGATCTTTTGGTCCAAAAATAAAATTCTATCTCATGCATGCTTTAAACCTTAAATAAAACCAAGTTTTATAAGATGATTTTTAGTAGTTGAGTCAAATCTTAATATTTCAAATGGTGAGACGAAACATATAAGATATACAGTTAAATTAATGCCTGGATTTGGATTCCATAGTTCATGTGTTTAAAAATTTATAAAACGTAATTAGAAAAATATGATGCAAATCTTAAATTCAAAATCACGACTCGTATAAAGGAATTTAGGTTTTAGAGTCTCGTTAAAACATCTGGTGGTTAACGCTTTTGTGTATGGGAAAATAAATTTATACGGATTATAAACACATTTTGTAACCAAATTTTCTTTGTCTATTCATTGTGTTTAAAGCCTAATCATTCTATGTACAAGTTCACTGCCCGTTAGGGAGTGGTATGGTCGCGGCTATGGCTTAGGTACCCCTACCCGATCGGCTACATCATTCCGGGTGCCGCAGATAGGGTGGGCCAGGTATCTTTCTCGGGTGATACAAGCCGAAGGCTGCTAGTGGTGTTTGTGTGTGTGTAGGTGAGAGATAAAGAGATAGAGCAGTGGATAATGTATGTAAAATGGTGAGACCCATGGTTAGAGTAGTGTTGCCATCAAATTAAGGTGTTTTTAGGTTGTTTAGGGTATAGGTGAGTTGGCAATGCATGATTGGTGGAACTTAAGGTACCCTTGGTTTTCGCACGGTCCAACCTTAGGTACAAGTACCCTCTCTAATCACCATTGCTAAATTCGAATTGGGAGGTTTTACTAAGACCATGTCTTATACCATTGTCGCCAAATTGTAGGATCCTACCTTGACTGCGACCCAAGAGAGAACGCCACACTCAGGTATTTCGACACGACAAGAACGCCCACAAGGTTAAGGCTTTTGTCTGTGACAAAGACAGAAGGAATATTGGCACTTAACACCACCAAGGTGTTGTTTGTTTTTTCAGAGATAAATATCCGTAGTCTGCGGACCACATCTACAGAAGAAGTGGACCAAACCTTTGAAGTCTGCAACAAAAAGACTTTGTTTTTTAACGTTTATAGATTGTTAAAATAAACTCGTGGTGGGTGGTGGTACCCTTTGCAGACATTAAAAGATCTTAGAAGTGGCTGGGCCAAGGCTGCACCAAGAAGAGCTCGTGCAGACATTTTTTAAAAAAAGCGTTTCAAAAAAAAAAAAACAATCTACAGATGACAATGTTTGCGTGTGGGCTACACGGCACTGACAGAAAAGTATTCGTAGATCTTTTAAAAAAACAAATAGCACCTAGGTAATGTGGCACCCGTGGGATGCGGGAAAACCACCCCACACCTTCGTAACCGCCCCCATTGTTGTGATAAGCAGTTTGCGGGTTATCATAATCATATTTTTTAATTGTTCGATTCGATTGTAGTCAGAATTTCTAGTGGGCCCTAGATTCCTTCAATAGGTGAATAATGGCCCTATATACAACTCCATTGATGAATTTTTTTTATTTTCACAAGGTAAATAAAAAATCCCCACTTGCAGCTTAGTGATTGGCGCTCCAAGTTTTCCTTGGGAGAGACTTTGGGTTCGATCCCCACAAGCTTCATTTGGGGGACGACCTAATGATGGATAGTTCCTACCGAAGCATGGTTCGATCCTGAGGGCAACCCGGTTTTACCCAGCTATTATCCCAGCGAGTTTCTCGTTTTGTGGTAGTATGGTTTCCGGGCGAAGGTCACTTTGCGCGGCGACCGGGGGCCGATAGAACATCGTGTTCGCGGGCGGAGTGACGCGTAATCGTCTTTGACAAAACCCGGTTACTAATTCGGTCAGTACATAGAAAGTCACCCTTCAAAAAAAAAACCAATACGAAATGGAAAATAGTACACCAAATTCTTTCAATGGGCTTAATAACATATTTTTATGTATTTGTGGATGGCGAAGAAACTACCATTTATTGCATGAATTAGGCTACTTGGTGTGGGGATGTCTTTAGGTAGTCTTGGTTGTTCGGACCGTCAAACACTGCCCCCAACTGGCGGGTCTACCAAATCGTTAAGAATTGGGCGTTTGAGACAGGCCAAAATTTGATTTTTAAACTTACCAAACCATAACCAGCACTACAACCCCACTGCTTCACCACTAAAACACCATCACGGACCACCTCCATCTATTTCACAGGAGCCTCTATCTTGGCTGATATCCCTGCTCTTCTTAAAATGTCCAAAAGAACGTCACGAACCCAGTCATGTTGATACTTAAACCCGGGCAGCTCCTTGCAGTGCACCGCATGCTCCCCGTACTTATCCAAGCACGGCTTATGGCAGATTAGGCAGACTTCGTCTTCAGGTAGATAGGGACCATCAATCGGTACTTAAGAATGGTCATGTACTCAACCGACATGCTTTGCCCAAAATCGTCAATCGGGATAACAGTTAGGAAATCTTGGGCATAGGACCCTTACAGGCATGTAATAACCGCCTTCTGACGTGGGGACAGACCAAAGACTTCACCCAGGCTTCTGAGCGACTTTGCCAAAGAGGGCATTTGCCAAAGTTTTTCTGAGGCTTTGGTAGGGCGGTGTCCTTATCAGAAAAACCGCCAATAACTTGTCATATGTAAAAAAAATACTTGTCTTTTTCATCACAATTTTTTTCTCTCTTTTTTTAATCTATCTTGCTTCATATTGTTCTTTTGTAATCCCTACTATATATAACCTATTAGTTTTACGTGTATGATTTAGATTCATTTAAAGAAAAAAAAACATCATTTGCTTGGTGAAGCCGTCAAGTAGCAACAATACCAGAATTGGAACCGGTTACCTTTGATTTGCTAAAATATGTTTAATCTTCGACTCCAATTCACCGGTCCTACATTTGAAACCGGCCGGTTTTACGTAGTAGGTATTCCATATAATAAAAAATGAGTGTTAAAAATTGAAATTATGAATGTTGAACCGTAAGAAAACTTGTGGATTGTCATGAATCTGCATCCAAATCAAGATATCATATATTCAAGTATTGAAGATGCAACTGTATGTTCATATAAGGCTTTGTAAGCCAGATTTGAAAAATAAAGTAACATACAAAACTAAAATTAGATAAAATTATATTATAGTGTTGCTATCAAAATCCTTGTATTTATCTTGAAACCCTTACTTATCAACACCACATGAATTGGATTAAACCGTTGTAAAACGTGTATTCTATAAATAATAATATTGTTAACCATGATATACGTACCAAAAGCGTTGATATTGCATAATGTGAAATTACATCACTCAAAATGCTTAATTTGGTTTTCTAATCATTGAAATGTTGCTACCGCAAGACCAAAATTCCTTTTATGTTTTCGTTTGATGTCTTCTATCCATTTTGCTACTAAATTGGCCGTAAATCTTTTTTAATCAAAAGTAACTATTTGGTAATTTGTAATAACTTTAGTTCTTTAGATTCATAACATGAAAAGGAAAATAATTTGTTTATTGTATGCAACAAAAATAACCAACAAAAATAAATATTAAAAGTATAGATAGACTAAAACATGTGAAATGTAGACCCTTTTAGAATCTTGAAGATGAAGTTTTCTTTTCAGGCTATATGATGTCTGTCCCAAACAAAATAAATAAATAAAAAACACCATATGTTTAACAAATATTTGATTCTTAATCCAAGTTCTCAAATTTCCCCAACGGTTTCTAAAACCTTATCGTAGTTCTTAGATGTGTAAATTCTAATGACTAATTTGGCCTTTATTGGCCCATGAAAGGCTTATATGTTTAAGGAAATAATCAGATAAATGCGGAATAAACAACAGCGTAAAGCAATTTGATATAAATATTGATTACAGTTTTTGGATTACTATAAAAGCAAACACATGATGATGAATAATCAGAAAAATACCGAAAACGAAATTGCAAATGGAATAGTTGGAAACAGACGCCGCCAAATATGGGATGAACGGGAATAACGAAGATCGGAAATAGAGAATAATGAAGGGGAATCGGGAGCGGCTAGAGAGGGAAAAAATGGGGAGTATATGGCGGTGGACGGTTATGGCAGGAATTATGGGGTGGTGGTGGGAAAGGCATTGGTGGGTTTGTGTATTTTATATTAGACTGAATTACAAGTTTTGTCCTTTAACTTTGTACCAGATTGCAAGGCATGACCTTTAACTTTAAAATTGATTGGTTTTGTCCTTTATATATTAAAATCTTGCACGATATGTCCTTTGTTGCTAACCCAGTTAAATTTTTTCGTTAAGTGGAGGGTAAAATTGTCTTTTTACTCTTAATACCTACCAACACCATAACCTACCATCACCACCTACCGCCGACCACCACCGCCTGCCTGACCACCACCACCTGCCGTTGACCACCACCACCGCCTGCCTGACCACCACCACCTGCCGCCGACCACCACCACCGCCTGCCTGACCCCACCACCACCGCCTGCCTCAACTTCGTTTCGTCAATCCCAACCTATGTTGACCAAGCATATAATCCCTCATCCAAATCCCTGTACAAAATTATAACCATCACCTACCTATTCCACCATTATAACTCACAATAGTCCCTGATAATCTAAATTATGAATCCTACCTTGTACACTAAACCCAATACCTTATCGTCTTCTGTATACCACAGAACCACCACCGAGCTCCTCCCTTACACCGCCGGTCATCATTCTCTCGGTCAACCATAACCAATCACAGAGAGAGAGGGGGAGAGAGAGAGAGAGAGAGAGAGACCACACCACCACCGGAACCACCTCTGGCCTAGCCCAACCAGCACCATGAACACCATCTCCATAACCATAACCAATCACCATAATATTCAGAAAAGAGGGGTTTTTACCTTGAGACCAGATCTGACCCGCCGCTGCTTCTCCTTCTTCTCTCGATTCCCGTCTCTCTCTCCTCTGTTCTCTCTTTCGTTCTGCCTCTGTCTCTCTTCCTCTCAGATCTCTCTCTTACAATAATAATAATAATCGGGTGGTGGGTTGTGGGTTCGACCGCCGGAGAACCACCGTCAGCGGTGGTGGGAGCCTCCGGCTCCTGACGCGAGTGTCGTGGGTCGCGGCAAAAACAATTTATAAAGAACTTAAATACACAAGACTAGCAAGGGTAAGTAAGGTCGTCTCCAAGGAATTGGGGTTAGCTTGGTCTAGAATTATGAAGTTTGCTTTTAAACTAATGTCACTAATCTA
The DNA here is from genome assembly GCA_030844895.1 of Ambrosia x helenae. Lineage (NCBI taxonomy): Eukaryota > Viridiplantae > Streptophyta > Magnoliopsida > Asterales > Asteraceae > Ambrosia > Ambrosia x helenae. The sequence goes on from JAUTDX010000901.1 coordinate 7,279, forward strand.
ATATCCTAACTTGGGTTTTTCCCTCTTTTAATTGATTTGAGTGTTTTAGCGTCGATCTAGCCACAAACAACTAGATAAAGGCTTGGGTAACAAAATAGTAACAAGATGGTAACAATTGCAATAATACTACAAAGACTAGATTTGTAATGTAACGGGATTCTAATGATAAAGGCGACACCTCCGGGTATAGTAATGCAAGAATACTAGGTTGTAGTAATCAAATGGTCCGAAATGGGTTTCTCTATATTTAACACGCGGTGACAGGGAACCGTAACTTAGCCATCAACTACTATCTCTAGGACTGTAGTATGCTTTATCGCTTACGTTCACTCAATCCTCTACACTATATTGACACATAAATGACAGAATTTATCTCATGAAATTAAATACATAGACATATCTAATCTTGCAATGAGTCTAATCCAATATCAAGCATTCAATATAACGATTATGTAAACACAAATATTATACAAATTCGGAGTCAAATGATTACAGAAACAACCCGAAACTTACAAAACCTTCACCCGGAGGTGAAGGTGGAACTCTAGCCAGACATGGTTTTAGCACGAATGGATGATTTCTTGATGTTCCTTGCCTTCATACAAGCTTCCCTTGATGATTTGGGAGTGATTGGTGGTGTAAAAATGGAGTTGGAATGAATAAAATACGAACAGAAACGGGTCTTCTTAACATGTTTGCGAGTGGACGTGAAGATGGAAGTCTGGGCTGGAAAGAAGAAGCCAGCCTATTTTTCCACTATAATACAGCCCCGCGGGCCGCGGAAGAGAAGAGAAGTATCCCCGCGTCCCGCGGGGGAATATTAAATATTTTCTTCACTTATAACACGCCGCGGGTCGCGGACGGGTTCACAGACTTCCCCGCGTCCCGCGGGGGAGGTTTGTGCAGGAATTCTTTGTTCTTTTCTCGTTTTCGATCGTTTCTCGCGCCCGTTCTCGTTCCGGCTCGAATCTTCGGATATTTAGCTCGTAAAAACCCCTTTTTAGCATATAAATCATCATTTCTCTTTTTCTCACTAAAGCTCGTAACTTCGGGTTAACTGCACACAAAACACACTAACAAACACAAATTAAACCACACAGATGTGATGCACACGACATCGCATCACACCCCCACACTTGTCTTTTTCAGTCTCTGAAAAACTTTCAAAAATATTTTCCACAACAAACATAGAAATGGTTTCTCCTAAATGTCAAAACTTAAGGTTCAAAGTCATACCTCATTTGTACGCAAGCACTAGATGTGTTAATTCAACAAGTTAAATATATATATCTTTTCAAAACTTGAATCACTAGATAACGTTTACCATTCAATTGAAATCATCTAGATGCAACACGCCCTCACAATCGTCGCTCCTCTCGGTGTGATATATATGGACTAGCAAAAGATGTGCTAGTATGATCGCTCAAAACCAACCCTGAAACTTCGTTAGTATAAACTTGTATAACAATCATACGTATACGCAAAGATGCACATGTAAATAATAAAGGACTTATGGGTTTTTGGGCTTGAGGTAAAGGTAGGATGTGTGGGTAAAAGTGGCTAGAATGAAAAAGGAGAAAATCCAACTCGAATTGATGATCCTTATTTAATTTTTCTACAATGTCGAAACAATCGACTAATAACAACTAAATGATTTTTTTTTTTTATCAATATCTTTCTTCTCTTTTGCTTTTCTTGAATAATAATACAAATACGCAAATGCAATGGATCAACTATTGCTTAATCAAAATTGTTGGATATTTTGGGTAATTGTTTTGGGTTTGGCCAATTGAAAGGTTTAAGGCTCAAAAATGGTTTTACTAGTGGTATATTTTTGGGTGAAAGGATAGGTTAAAATAAAACAAATGGTGTAAAGGTAAAATGGATATCCTAAATGCCTTTATCATTTTAGTGCAAAATTGCTTTAGCATGTATCAAATTACACAAGTTTTATAACAAAGAATCAAGATGGTTTACACTCAACAAAAGAATATATATATGCGTATCATGTGAATGTAAAAAGGCTCAAAACTCACCAAGTATGATAAAGGTTGCCGACGTGTGCAAAGGTTTGACTTCAAAAGCTTGGTAAACATTAATCATGTAATTCGTTATATTTCTATAAAACACTTGTTGAAAACGATTCATTTTACTTGCAACAAATTAAACCATGACTAAGAATCTATAGTTAAAACAATATAGAATTTACCATTTATGCAAAATTATGTTTGTTTTTCGCTTTTATTGTTTTCAGAGACTATTTTTGTTTTATAAAAATTTTAAACACACTCAAAAAACACACCAAACGTTTTCCCACCCCCACACTTGAGAAAGACATTGTCCTCAATGTAGAAAAGGAAAGAAAATAAAGAAAACACAAACAAACAAAAAATGTAAGAACAACTCCCCTTTGGTAATATGACAATGAATCTGGAGTTGTTATTCCCAAAAATTCCAATCTGCTTGTATAGCATTTCATTCGCAAGCAGAAAGGATGAAAAGTCTCACACGTAGCAATATCCAAAATAAGAAACACACCAAAAATTGTTAAGCACAAATATATAAACACACCAATTCGTCAATCCCGCACAAATGTTGAATGAGAATACAAAATAAAGTGGCAACAATGTTGTAGATGTCCGTCGTGTCTCGCACCCTGCCATATGCAATTTACTCGAATGGAGATTGAGTACGAGTAAAAAGGTGTACCTGTAAGATCTGGCGGGCAGAAATGGGTTAAACGGATAACAAACAAGACAGGTCTGGATATCACTGCCCCGTGGGTCGCGGGAGATTCCCTCTTCAGCTCCGTGGCCCGCGGGGCTGAAGAAAACCAGCAACACCGCAACAGCCTAACAGATGCTGTTTCCAGGCCAGTTTTGGTCAACAACCTGTCCGATACTGCTGAAAACCTGCTGTTTGATCATTGTATGCCTAGGGACTAATTTCAACTCTCAAACGACAACCGCTTATTCAAAGACTCAATAAAAATTAATTTTAAGAAAACAAAAACCAAAAGCAACTACACACTACAACACACACGCAATGATATGTTGATATTAAGCGTACCTTGGTAAGCTAGTCGCAAAGCTTACCGATTCTACGTGTTCCTTTAGTGGGTCATGCGGTTCCAAAAGCAACTTAAGGCGATGTCCATTAACGGTTTGTTGGGTACCGTTCTTTGGGTCTTCAATATCGACTTCGCCAAAATTTCCGATTCGTGTGACAATGTAGGGACCGATCCATTTGCTTTTTAACTTTCCTGGAAAAAGCTTCAAACGAGAGTTGAATAGCAATACGCGTTGACCTACATGAAACTCTTTCTTCCAAATCTTGGCATCATGTTGCGCCTTCAGTTTATCCTTGTAGTCCCACGCGCATCTATAGGCTTCGTCTCTCAATTTTTCCAACTCGCACAGTTTCAGTTTCCTCTCGTTTCCTGCATCATCATAGCAAACATTAACCTCTTTAATAGCCCAAAGTGACCGGTGAATGAGTTCAACCGGTAAATGACAATCTCTGCCATAAACTAGTCTATAGGGTGTGGTTCCAATAGGCGTCTTATGTGCAGTTCGATAGGCCCACAAAGCATCATTTAACCTTGTTGACCAATCTTTCCGGTCCGGACGAACTGTCTTTTGCAAAATTTCCTTGATTTGCCTATTGGATACCTCAACTTGTCCACTAGTTTGTGGATGATAAGGCGTGGCAATTTTATGTTCTATACCATACGCTTTCAACAACTTTCCAAATTTAAAGTGCTTAAAATGAGAACCTCCGTCACTTATGATTACACGAGGTAACCCAAACCTGGAAAAGATGTTAGATTGAACAAAATTACATACAACACTGTGATCATTAGTTTTGGTAGCTATGGCCTCAATCCATTTGGATACATAGTCCACGGCCACCAAAATGTACTCATTGCCAAAGGAAACGGGAAAAGGTCCCATAAAATCGATGCCCCACACATCAAACACGTCAACCACCATGATGGGTTGCATTGGCATTTCATTTCGCTTGGAAATACTACCCAATTGTTGGCATTTAAGGCATGTTCTAGCAAACTCAAACGAATCTTTAAACACTGTTGGCCAATACAACCCACATGTGAGTACTTTCTGCCCGGTCTTATGGCCACTGAAATGGCCACCACATGCATATGCATGCAAGTGCTTCAGAACACTTGGAATTTCTTCGTCTGGGATACACCTGCGGATGAGCTGATCAGCTCCTATTCTGAACAAATCTGGAGCATCCCATATGTAATAGTTGATTTGTGACAAGAAGTGCATGCGTTGCCTTTTATCCCAGTGCTCCGGTATAATCCCTGAAACCAAATAATTAACAACATTAGCAAACCACGGCTGGGTTGAAATTGCCAACAAATGCTCATCGGGAAATGACTCATTTATTTCTCTTGTGTTGTCATTATCTTCAACCACTAATCGGGACAAATGATCGGCAACAACATTTTCAGTTCCCTTCTTGTCACGGATTTCCACGTCAAACTCTTGCAACAAGAGTACCCATCTTATCAATCTTGGCTTAGCTTCCTTCTTGTTCATCAAGTACCTGACAGCACTATGGTCAGTATATATTACAACCTTGCTACCCCAGACATAAGATCGGAATTTATCCAACGCGTATACTACTGCAAGTAACTCTTTTTCGGTTGTAGTATAATTCAATTGTGCCCCTGAAAGAGTTTTACTTGCATAGTATATGGCTACGGGTTTCTTATCTACCCGTTGTCCTAACACGGCCCCAACTGCATAATCACTCGCATCACACATTATTTCAAAAGGTAAATTCCAATTGGGTGATTGCAATATTGGGGCCTCGACCAATTTGTTTTTCAAGATGTTAAAGGATTCAACACATTTTTCATTAAATTCAAATGGGGCATCTTTTAATAACAAATTACATAATGGTTTTGTGATGTCACTAAAACCCTTAATGAATCTTATATAAAATCCTGCATGCCCCAAGAATGACCGAATGCCTTTAACACTCGTGGGATGAGGTAAAGTTGAAATGACTTGAATTTTAGCGTGATCAACCTCAATCCCACGACTGGAAATAACATGACCCAACACAATACCTTCTTGGACCATAAAATGACTCTTTTCCCAACTTAAGACCAAATTCGTTTCAATACATCTTTTTAAAACTTTTTCCAATTGATTTAAACAAGATTCAAATGATGGTCCGAATATCGAAAAATCATCCATAAAAATCTCCAAAGATTCCCCCACCATATCTGAAAAGATACTCATCATACACCTTTGGAAGGTGGCGGGGGCGTTACAAAGACCAAATGGCATTCGCCTAAAAGCAAATGTACCATAAGGACAAGTAAATGTAGTCTTTTGTTGATCATCTGGATGTATAGCAATTTGATTGTAACCTGAATAACCATCCAGAAAACAATAAAATTTTTGTCCGGCTAATTTTTCTACAATTTGGTCAATGAAGGGTAAAGGAAAATGGTCCTTAGAAGTTGCGGTATTCAATTTCCTATAATCAATGCAAATTCGCCACCCGGTTACCGGTCGGGTGGCTACTTCATCACCTGCGTCGTTTTTGACGACTTGAATACCTGCCTTTTTGGGAACGGTTTGAGTTGGACTTACCCACTGACTGTCGGAGATTGGATATATAATACCTGCATCTAACCACTTCAGAACTTCTTTCTTTACCACTTCCCGCATGTTAGGATTGAGTCTCCTTTGCGCATCTCTTGCGGGAGTTATCTTTTCATCCGTGATGATTTTGTGCATAACAATTGAAGGGCTTATACCTCTCAAATCTGCAACAGTCCACCCTATAGCAGCTCTATGGGCGACTAACACCTTCATTAACTCTTCCTCTTGCTTTTGACTTAAATTAGAAGCAATGATGACCGGCAATGTGTTGCCTTCTCCTACAAAAGCATATTTAAGGTGTTTTGGTAAATCTTTTAATTCTACCTGTGGTGGTTCCTCCAAAGATGGTTTAAGCCTCGTGTCAATGTGCTCGGGAAGCCTTTCCACCTGTTGTGTCCATGGTGGTCTTCCTTCAGCGACTGCAGCAGCTTCCTGTCTCTTTTCCTCCTCTTGCATGTGCTTTTCAGTTTCCACCTGTAACCTGTCAAACATAAAACACTCCTCTATTGTGTTCTCCTCGTCTACGACAGTGTCGCATAAAGGTATACACGTGTCAACAATATCTGCCATATAGCAGTCATTGTCGACAAGAGGGTTAGACCCTGTGGAAAAAGCATTTAACCTATACTTACGATTACCAAAAGATATGTCGACCGCTCCCGTTGCACAATTAATATTAGCACCTGCTGTAGCTAAAAATGGTCGACCTAAAATAACCGTTGGTTGTTCCGATAGGTCTGTAGAGACATAGTCTAACACTAAGAAATCAACGGGATAGTAAAAGTCCTCAATTCTTACTATCACGTCCATGGCTATCCCCCTAGGAAGCTTAGGTGTTCGGTCTGCCAACACTACAGTAGTGCTGGATTCATGAAGTGGACCAAACGCATGCTCATTATACATGCTTCCTGGGAGGATGCTTACACTAGCTCCAGAATCGAGGAGTGCCCGTGAGATTTTAAAATCGCCTACCTGTACTGAAATGATGGGCGTTCCTGGATCCTGAAGCTTAGGCGGTAACTCACCCAAAAGGACAGAACTAACTCTTGCGTTTACATCAATTTTCTTTGGAAATTTGGGAGTTCTCTTTTGGGTACACAAGTCCTTTAAATATTTAGCATATGATGGAACTTGTTTAATTGCCTCTAAAAGTGGTAAATTAATGGTAACTTGCTTAAAAATTTCAAATAACTCTTCTTGTTGAGGACCCCTTTTATTTACCATCTTTTTTGTTGGTTCCAATAAAGCGTCAGGGTAAGGTATGGTTTTATCTTCCACACCCTTTCCTTTAGCTTCAGGAATCGGTGAAACTGAAACGGGAACATGGGTTGAATTAAATGTTTTTGTTGGTTCCGTTTCTGTTTCACTTTCACTATCATCATCAACTTCCTCCACCACCCCTTCGATAAACTCAGGTGGAGTGGGGTCAATTTTATTATCAACGACTCTACCACTGCGTAAAATACTAACCTTGTTAATTTGTGGATTCGGAGCGTTTCTTGAAGTTGATCCTTGATGTTGAGGATTAATGGTTGTGTCGCTGGGGAGCTTCCCTGGGTTTCCTTTAGCAATAGCCAACTCCTCAGCGAGCCTTCCGACCTGCTTAGCTAACATTTCTTGTGTTTGGCTCATCATCCTCAATTTCTCCATAAGTTCTCCCACTCTTAAGTTTTCACCTTCAGCTTGCCTGTTTTCATCGAAATTCTTTTGGTAGCCAGGCTGCCAGTTCTGATTTGGTCTGCTGGTCACACCTTCATATCTAAGGTTAGAGAATTTTCTCGCTCCTGGATGATATGTGTTGGGCCTTGCTTCATATTTCCTTTCTTCATACACTTGCCCCACATTTTCCTCGTCATGACCTGAAACAAAAACACATTTGTCAGTTTCATAATTCTCAGTTTTACCCGAACTACTTACCTGGACTTGTGTTGCTGAAACATCTTTTCTTTTAAGTCGAGCCAATTCACGTTCTAACACAACAAGCCTTTCATCTGAGCTTGATCCTCCTGTTTCCACACATGTCGAGCCACAGTCCTTGGTTCGATTTTCAGCCGACTCTTCTGACTTCGAATTCTTACTCATGTGTTCAAGAAAGTCCCAATCTACCTGCTCATGATTAGATAAAAGCGTGCCATTGCTAGTAGATTTTAAGTATTTTTTCTCATCTTTGTTAAGTCCATTTACAAAACACTTAACCAATTCCCATAATTCAATTCTGTGATGTGGGCATTTCCTAAGTATTTTCTTAAATCTAGCAAAAGATTCATGTAATAACTCTTTAGGAAATTGTTGAAAAGATCGAATTTCTTTCCTAACTTCATCAGTTTTTGAAATTGGGTAGTATTCATCTAGGAAGACTTGTTGCATGTCTTCCCAAGTATAAATACTATGTGCAGGCAAGGTCAAGAACCAACTCTTGGCCTCGTCTTTAAGAGAAAATTTAAACATCCGTAATTGTACCTCATTTTGATGAAAGTTGTGTCCCCCGAAGTTTCACATAATGATGAAAACTCACAAAGATGCATGTACGGATCTTCATCGGGTGATCCATGAAAGATTGGTAGAATGTCGATGTGCTTAGGCTTGCATTCGAAGCTTCTTCGTCCATCTGGTGGTGGTGCAATAGGAGATTGATTCATTAGAATGGATGGTCGAAATCTCCCATTTACTCCTTGGATAATGCTCGAATGTGGTCTTGGGAGAATGTTTACACCATATTGTCTATGATTGTGTGAAAACTGTGGTGGGTAACAAGAGTTCTCAAACTGTCTGTGGTGATGATTGTTCCCAGCGTCACTCATATAACCTTGCCTCCACTCTTCATCTCTCATCCTCCCATCATTGCTATAATAGTCACTATCAACCCCTGAACTGCTTCCTCTGCTGTTTCTAGAACCTGTATCATTAAATGAACTTTGATTAGAACCATCATCAGAATAATGTACATACATGCTTGCTCCATTTTGTGGTTGATAGTTATGAGCACTTGATGCTTCATGAACAGGTACTGGTTCAGACTGTACGATTCTATGAACTGGTCATCCACGTTCAAGGGTTGGAACTCCATTTACTGGCGGACTGTAGGATCTTCTTCTAAAATCGATGTGTCCCATTTGATGATGTAACCTACACAAGGAACAAACCCAAGTAGTACAAAAATATACAAAAAATCAAAATACTACCAAAATCACAACAACAAATACACTATTTTTACAAACTCACAAAATCAATCAAATTCACAACTAACTCAAATCTCAACACTAAATTATCAAAAATTCCAAAAAAAAATTCTGAATTAAATTAAAAATTTTACCAAGACCGAAAAACGCTAAATTTTTGTAATTTTTATATTTTTCCAATTTAAACACCAAATCAAAACATACAAACATAAAATCAATACCAAATCACAAAAATCACACAAAACTACGAAACTTCAAATATTTTTAAATTTTTATATTTTATCAAAAACAATAACAAATCTAAGTCTAAAACACACAAAAATCAAATAACACAAAAATAGCACAAACAAATCTAAACAAAACTAAACGCACCGATTCCCCGGCAACGGCGCCATTTTGACGCGAGTGTCGTGGGTCGCGGCAAAAACAATTTATAAAGAACTTAAATACACAAGACTAGCAAGGGTAAGTAAGGTCGTCTCCAAGGAATTGGGGTTAGCTTGGTCTAGAATTATGAAGTTTGCTTTTAAACTAATGTCACTAATCTAATATCCTAACTTGGGTTTTTCCCTCTTTTAATTGATTTGAGTGTTTTAGCGTCGATCTAGCCACAAACAACTAGATAAAGGCTTGGGTAACAAAATAGTAACAAGATGGTAACAATTGCAATAATACTACAAAGACTAGATTTGTAATGTAACGGGATTCTAATGATAAAGGCGTCACCTCCGGGTATAGTAATGCAAGAATACTAGGTTGTAGTAATCAAATGGTCCGAAATGGGTTTCTCTATATTTAACACGCGGTGACAGGGAACCGTAACTTAGCCATCAACTACTATCTCTAGGACTGTAGTATGCTTTATCGCTTACGTTCACTCAATCCTCTACACTATATTGACACATAAATGACAGAATTTATCTCATGAAATTAAATACATAGACATATCTAATCTTGCAATGAGTCTAATCCAATATCAAGCATTCAATATAACGATTATGTAAACACAAATATTATACAAATTCGGAGTCAAATGATTACAGAAACAACCCGAAACTTACAAAACCTTCACCCGGAGGTGAAGGTGGAACTCTAGCCAGACATGGTTTTAGCACGAATGGATGATTTCTTGATGTTCCTTGCCTTCATACAAGCTTCCCTTGATGATTTGGGAGTGATTGGTGGTGTAAAAATGGAGTTGGAATGAATAAAATACGAACAGAAACGGGTCTTCTTAACATGTTTGCGAGTGGACGTGAAGATGGAAGTCTGGGCTAGAAAGAAGAAGCCAGCCTATTTTTCCACTATAATACAGCCCCGCGGGCCGCGGAAGAGAAGAGAAGTATCCCGCGTCCCGCGGGGGAATATTAAATATTTTCTTCACTTATAACACGCCGCGGGTCGCGGACGGGTTCACAGACTTCCCCGCGTCCCGCGGGGGAGGTTTGTGCAGGAATTCTTTGTTCTTTTCTCGTTTTCGATCGTTTCTCGCGCCCGTTCTCGTTCCGGCTCGAATCTTCGGATATTTAGCTCGTAAAAACCCCTTTTTAGCATATAAATCATCATTTCTCTTTTTCTCACTAAAGCTCGTAACTTCGGGTTAACTGCACACAAAACACACTAACAAACACAAATTAAACCACACAGATGTGATGCACACGACATCGCATCAGCTCCTCCTCCTCTGTCGATTTTCTCTCTCTCTCTAACATATTATGTATGTGTTTATGTATAAAAGAATACACAGACCTGTGTATGTGTGTGTAAACAGAGAAGAGTTTGGGTGTGGTGGTGTTGTAGTCTGCTCGGTCGGAGCTCCGCCAGAGGCGGTGGCAGGTGGTGAATGAAGGTGATGGTGGTGTGGGGATGGAGGTAGGTGGTGGTGGTGATAAATGAATGAGAGAGATCAGAAAGATAGATTAATATATATATATATAATTCTTTTTTTTAATTTTAAAATGTTTTTCTAAACAAATGGGTAAAATTACAATTTTACCCTCCACTTAACGAAAAAATTAACTAGGTTAGCAACAAAGGACATAACGTGCAAGATTTTAATACATAAAGGACAAAACCAATCAATTTTAAAGTTAAAGGTCATGCCTTGCAATCTGGTACAAAGTTAAAGGACAAAACTTGTAATTCAGTCTTTATATTAATTAAGTTAAAGTTCGGGTGTGACATTTTGTGGTAAAAGGAAATGGTGACAATATATACTATAAGTAATATATGATTGTGGTAAATATATAATTTGTGAGAAGGTGTCAAGTGATGAGGAAATTGTGGTGATCATTGTTAGAGGTGTCTTAAGTTGCTAATTGTGTATATATAGAATGATATGTGAAGAGTGAAGGCAATGAATGTACAAGTAACAATGTATTAAAGGGTAATATAGGAAAGATTTATATGTCATTATAGATTTATTGATATGGTAATGTTGCAGATTTCATAGCCTCTTGCTCAGAACTAGCTCATCCGATCCAATACTCTAGTTTGATGTAGTTTATCTATTATATAATCACACCCTGATGTATTGTTTTACTTATTGATATAAGGTAGTTACATGTAATTATACAAAGATATTGATATAGGGGATGGTTCAATAGAGAACTCATTTTAGGGAGAGAACTCGAGAACTCCTAACTAAATACAAAAAAAAATTAATAAAAAAATCATAACTCAAAATTTAAGTAAAAAAATAGAAAACTAGTTCGGAGCTTCTCTTTCCCATGTCATACCCGTTCAGAAAAACAATAAAAAAAATTAAAAAAATAAAAAAAAAACACACCTAAAAAACGCTACTGCACATGTGTAGTATAACCCAAAAGCCTAAACCCCCACCCCCAACTTACCCCCACCCAAAAACCTAATTCCACCCCACCCTCACCAAAAAACCTAAATCGCTTACCCAAAAACTTAAACCACCCATCCACCCCCCACCCAAAAACCTAAACCCACCCCACCCACCACCTACCAAAAACCTAAGCGCCACCCGCCACAACCAAAAACCTAACCCCCACCAAAAAAACCTAACCCCCTACCTAAAAACCTAAACCCACCCTACCCACCCCCACCCCACCCCCAAAAACCTAAACCTTAGAGCATTCACAATAGAATCCTCATCCCCCATCCATTCACAACCAATCACAACCACATATTACATTAAAAATTATCACAGTTTCTCTCTCCTCCACTCACAACCACTTTCAACAAATATTAAAAAATAAATACAGTTTTCCTGTTTTCCATAAAAGATTCCAAAGAACTCAATATATACCGACACACTGTAGATTCCCTATTTTCTTCACTCACAACCACTTCCAACCCCCAAAAAAAATTATAGGGTTTTGTCACCCAAAAAAAATAGGGTCTCTATTGGGAATGCTCTTACAAGCTAAACTTAAAAAAACTAACCCTAAAAGCTAACTAAACCCTAAAGCTAACCGGACATTTACTACACACGTGCATTAGAAGTCGCCTATTTTTTTATTTTTTATTTTTTTCTGAACGGGGATGACATGGGAAAGAGAAGCTCCGAACCAGATTTTTGGTTTTTGACTTAAATTTTGAGTTATGATTTTTTTCTTAATTTAAGTAGGAGTTCTCGAGTTCTCTCCCTAACTATGAGTTCTCAATTGAACCTTCCCTATTGATATATTGCATCAAATGAAAAAAATTAAAATGAGGGGTTTTATTTTCTGTTGTATATTATGATAAAAAATATAAAGGCATGTTACATTTTGATGTAACTAACCCGATTTTTTTTAACAAACTTGTAGAGTTTCAGCAATAATCATTAAGCATTAGTATATGTCAATTAGTTCACCAGATTAGACCTTTGAGAACAAAGAATTCACGTGATTCTTATCGTTTTACATTGTGTACGTGGTGGGGTTTGAATATTGGTACAACGAAAACAAACATGTACATGAATTAAAGGTTATCATCAAATATTAAAACTTTCACATTCATTTCATCTACTTTATTGGCGATAATTTAGGGGCCAAATAACAAACAATGACAATGGATACTTCCATTAATACCAGTAGCGAAGCTTGAAGATGAAATCGGTGTGGGCCGGACTCAATCCATATAAAAATTACCTACGAAAATAGCAAACTTCCACCACTGAATCAAAAATCGGCGAGGGCTGGGGCACCCCGACCCTCGCTAACCTTCGCCACTGATTAATACAAATTATAGCCGAAATTAGGGTTAACAAGCCCAACTCACCTCTCTTGGGGATGATTAATGAAAAGGAAACGAATATATAGTTAGAACATGTCAATTTTGAACGATTGTCAATTTGTCATTGGTTATACCAAAATTTTTTTATCTTTATTGTTGCATGAGATATATGAAAGATACGTCCTTAGGTAATTTGAGAGAGTTGCATTTCCACATAAGTTACTTCTCCTTCGGGACCATTTGGGAGTAATAAGAAACTTAAAGAAGAGAGATAAACGAAAGAGAAATGTTGGACATTGTTATGTACGAATTGCTTAGTTACAAGCTTGATTTTCTCTAGTTTTTCCATAAATACTTTATCACTAAAATATATATACAAGATTGCACCCGTACTATAACTTTTAGGTCATTATTTAGAAAGAATTGCATGTAATATGTATAAAATCATATTCGGTCTGTTTTATTTTTCTTAACTTGGAAAGGCTATTGTCATGTTAAGCGAGTGCCCGAATGCTTGAAGTTGATTAAAATATGATATCAAACGTAGTACAATATTGAGCAGATATATGACACGAATTAATGTTCAAAGTGTTGGAGGCCGTTTTTACTCACGTTTAAGTTTCAGGATAGACTTATAAAAATTATTATGCAACACATCGAATTTAATTGTTTAAGAAGTTGTTGCAAGTCGTGGTCGATGGCTTAGGTTTAAACTTTAAAACCATGAGACATTGACACGTAGTACTGGTGCACCTATGGATTGGGACCCAAGTAAACATATGGCCTGGATGTCAAAAAGTTATGACATCAATGTCATAAATCTAGTTTTGTAGCTATTTATTATCTATCGACTTAAGGAAGTACGGGCCGGGCTCGGTAATACATATTCGGCTACCCCGGCCCGTTTTGTCCGGCTTGGTCAATCGGCTTGGATTTTCGGCATTGGCTCGCCGAATGTGTCACCAACTTCAACGACTATTTTGTTGTCAAAACAATTTTCTTTTACAATTTAACATAATCTACATTTTATAGCAGGGACGAATTGAGCCGTCGTTGAAGCATCTTTCAGCATTGTAGTTCACAAGCCGAACCATATATCTACATGCGCTTAGCTCTGCAACTCTAATCTGTAAGTCTTATACTCCGAATCTTCTATCAAAGTAATCTACGAATCAATAGCTTGAGTCTCTAACAATCATCACCTCTAATCTACATCACATGAACATAATCCGTATGCTTCACATTCATCCAAATGCAGTAGTACTTGACCACATGCTTAAAAACAGTTTGGGTCAGCAAATATGCCGGTGAGTCCGTATAAGTAGTTAAGTGGATCCAAAACAAGATTTACTACTTTATAAACCAGTTTCCATGTTCACACAGTTAACACGTGGTGATGTACAAGCGACACCTCAAACCTAATCACATAATCTATCTATTGCCATTATAGATTCTCCTGACAAAATATATGTCATAACGGTCATGTAGACCTTAGTGTAGAGTTTTCCGGGCTTCCGGATCTACTATGTGTGGGGGTTTCCCCAAATAGTACTACCCACATATTAAGTTGGCCCAATCCCCTGGGTTAATGAGTGTCAGTGTTTGGCACCCGGCAGCAAGTATCTTGTCACATCAAACAGTTCATAAACAGGAAGCATATGTTCACCACAAAACAGTAAACACAAAAGGGGAAAGTGCACGGAACTCACCTATCATATCACATGGTTGTATGGTTATACCGTGGTCTCAAGTCCACCTATGATTCCTATGCAAGATTTTATTATAGCATAATATTAGTAGGCGTAACCGAGTATCGCGGTTACGCATGTGGACGGGCTTGAAACTTTGAGCGTTAATGCCAACATATCTTAAATGTTAATGTTATTCTCGTTATATCCATTATCTAATAGTATATATCAATACTTTATGTATTCAAAGTCTAATATGCCAATTATTCATTCATGTCATTGGTTTGTTTGAGTCTCAAGTGGTTAGTTGTTGTAAACATAAGTTCATAAAGATGTAGTTTGTATATGTCAAGTTTATTGTCCGAAGTCTTAATCACACATGATGATCAAGTCTCGCCTAAGTCATTCGAACGACTCTAAATGCCCAAACCATTTAGTTCATTTTTTTTTCAAAATTTAAGTTTTTAGAAATCAACCATATGTTTTAAGAGAGTGCGGAAGCGTAATCAAAATGGTTAATTATTATGTGCAAAACAACGCACCCAAGATAGAACTAAATAACTGAAAAGCATGATAATAGTCAATAGTGTTCAATTAACCCTTGACACAATGATGCATGACCTATCGTGCTTCGTACCTAGAGACCTGCAAACGCATGCTAGCGTGTGTCAACATAAAGTCGGTGAGTTCACGGTTTAAGTAACAAGTGTAAAGTTATCAAAGTTTTAAACCATCAGTTTTACGCTTGTCAGGGGTAGCTAACCCACTCGATGTAACTAAACATAAGATTATCGGGAAACATACAGATGTTACAGTGCTCAGCACTTGTGTCTATCAACACTAGTAAGAAAATGTGGTCAGAAGTTCATGCCCGTGACCCAAGCACCACAGGCATGAGGTTGCTGCACAAACCTAATAGCGCTACTAACTAATACCCGTTCGCCTCCAGCGATTAACCCAATAATATTGTAAGGACTTTCAAATGATAGAGTGTGTTTAGTTCCCAAAGGACAGCTAAAGTACAAAACTGATAAAAACCCGATCCACACAAGGAATCAAAAACCCGACACACAAGGAGTCAAAGCACCCCAAAACCCGGATGTAAAAGTAGTCCCAAACTGGACTATAAAAGTTTAATAAGTTGTCTCAAACCGAGACACATGCTTTTGAGAAAAGAGTAGTGAAACTCACCTTATGTTGCGTGCTAAAAATAAACCGCAAAGATAACAAACGTGGAAGGCTACTCGCCTACCGATAACCTATCGAACACAAAGTTACGAGTGTTTGAGTGTGGTTACATATGTTGATTATCCTAAACCATTGTACTCTACAATGACCTAGGTGACATCTCATACAAGTGTACTCGACACAAATAGACCATGTAGGACCTGTTCAATCGTTGGTGATTAGTTAATGATGCAACATATGAAGACTTTTAATACAACGGGTTTCCATCACACATTGCATACAATCAACCTATCATGTCATCTACATCATATAAATAACATGTACACATGTTCTCATATAGAATTTCACAACATATAACTCAACAACACACTCAAATCATCACATATTCAATACCTCTCAAACCTGCGTTTTCTGGACAGATTGTAGGTTACCAAAACCAATTTTTACAACATACCAAATCAACTCCTCAAGTCCCCAAAATTTCACGAGATTTCTCATAAGTTTATACGTGACTCTACTATTTTTATTTCTTGTCAAAAACACATCAAGGTTTTATGAAAAATAATTTAGTTCAGCCTCCTCCTGAAAAACGTGTTGTTGACAGCAGCTTTCATAAAAATTCACTAAAAATCATAGACTCATCCAAATGAGATGAATCCACTTGGAAAAGCTTCGAATATCATACACGCAACTACTTTCCAAAATTCACGACAAATGGACTTGTAAAACTCAAGTTATAGACCTTTAAAGTGGACCAAGTTTTCACATCCGAAAATCAGATTATACCTCTAAACTCATAAAATCATGGAAAAATATCAAAACAAGTCCAAAACGCATGATTTTGGACTTTTTAAAAACCTAACATCATAACCCATGTTCTAGTATCAGAAAACAATCGAATTTAACAAGTTATCCATAATACAACAGCCTAACATGTTGCTACAACAAATCTGCCAGAATTCAGAATCTTCATAACATGATACTCATGAACCCTAATCTTACACAATAGTCTATAATCACATAGCAAATCCATATTATCACAATCAATTTCATGTTACCACATTTAATCCATACATTTACACACCAAAAACCCTAGTTATGATTTATCAACAACAATTCTCATCTAGTTCACATAATCATTCAAGAACTCACATAATATTCACATAGCCGATTTTATTCAAACTTTTCAAGGGTTATTAACTATCATAAAACATGTAAAATCATACCTTTCAATGAAATAATCCTTAAGGCTTAGATATTACACTCAAACTAACTTGTATTAGGGAAGAATGTTGTTGGAAGATTGAAATTGAGAGGATTTGTGGTGGTGGATGTTCACGACACAAAGGGTTTGGGTTCTAGGTTTTTTTTATAGATAATATGCTAAAGGTTAGCCCATGGGCCAAGACTACGGGTATTACGAGACTTTACTTGATAAACGGACCCGTTAATAAGGTTCTAGCCCCGAAAATAGATCCAGTAATATTATTCGCACTAACTTACATAAAAACTATGATTTTAATCATCTCATAACATATTAATCACATACTACTCACAGTGTGCACATAATTCGTAGAATTTACATAATGACTATCTATTAAACAGTAATCCACATAAACATGTAATTCACATACGCATGTTAGTTCACATTCATCATCACCCAATTGATCATATAATTATGTATGCTTGACAAATCACCAACGTTCGGGATACTGTACTCGTGTGTGTGTCAAGACAAAACTTTCCTAGTTATAACGTACGTTAATGTCATCTAACATATGTTATTATCCCATAACATATCGAAAGACCTTCTTAACTAACCCTAGTTAAGTGCTTAGTCACGAATGTACATGCAAGTTAAATAGAGTTCAGTAGAAGTAATATCCTGAAAATGCGAGTGTCACACCCATCAACCCATCTTCAACATTGAACTCATTATTACTATCAACATCATTGTCATTACTTACGTGCACCAACTTCACAACCACTCTCACCATCGTAATCATCAGGTGCATCCTGACCCGAGACCAACTCATTTCCCATCAATCATTAGTTACTAATAACCATTTTCATTCATCGTTACCCGGTCCCTATATACCTTCCCGTGAACCAGCAAAAGACAAAGGCAACACCACCACCATGAACCACCACTATCACACCTAACATCATCATCATCTACAACCATCATCATTAATCGATCCCTGACTTGAATTAGTCACCATTGAACCATCATCATCAATAGGTACCCTATACCGATCCTGTTCTTATCGGCTTCTGAACCCAGTAGCGCCGGCCAGTCAGAGACCTTAGCCGACATCTCTCCTCCGATCATCTTCTTTCTCTCCGTGTTTCTCTCTCTTCCTATTTTTCCGCTCTCTCGGCTTTTCGTATATGAGTTGCGTGTGTGTGTGTTTTTAGGTAAATGGTGGGTGAATGGGTGCGATGTGCATGTGTGTTATGTTTCTAGCAGGTAAAAGGGGATGGGTGTTGGGGTTTTTATAGGAGGTGAGGGTCCATGGTTTTTAATGTGTTGGCAATCCATGGAGAGGACACGTTTCATCCCCTAGTGACTCACACAAGGTTTGTCGGACGGGTTCGTTAACGGGTGTCGGTTCAATCACGTAATGTGTATTCGTGTATAATATTAATCTATCTCGTCAAATACTACGTGACTCTCCGATTTGGTTTTGAGTTCGTATATATTTATTTGCTATTATTGTTATTATTATTATTTACTTGTTCAACTTAGTTTTGACAGCGAAAAATTATGGGCTTAGAACGGGGTGTTAAATTTTCCCCCGTTAATGGAATTCTTTCCTCGGAATTACTTTCGGGTTATCTATTGTTACACATCCGGTATTTTCATACTCGGATTCGGTGTTCTGGTCTTCATGCTTGTTTGTCACACATTCCTTTCACAAACCGAGTCGTAATTTTGGTGGTTTCACACTAAACCTTATACTTCATTTTCAAGGTTCCTACGCGACATCTTATTTAGTGTTTTATGTGATCGTATTTACT
The DNA here is from genome assembly GCA_030844895.1 of Ambrosia x helenae. Classification (NCBI taxonomy): domain Eukaryota; kingdom Viridiplantae; phylum Streptophyta; class Magnoliopsida; order Asterales; family Asteraceae; genus Ambrosia; species Ambrosia x helenae. The sequence continues at coordinate 26,191 of JAUTDX010000901.1, forward strand.
TTCCTCGTTAGGGCGTAGTTATCTATCTCCAATGACTCTACTCGGACAGCTTCCATTATCAAGTCTTGGATAGCAAAACAATAGTTAAGATTTGTCAGGGTCTCTCTGGATGAAAGAATTGTCAGAACTTTACAGAGCCTAACACCAGCTTAGAGAATAGAGGGTTTTAATACAATGTTTGATAGGTTTAAGCTATCGATAGATTAGGGTTAGTTCTAGGTTTAATTCCCAATTCCATTTTCGATGCACCATTGGTGTTTATATATAGGGTGTACTGCAGTTAACCAACACACCTCTAATAACCTCGAAAATATACTAGAAATTTCAAAGGTTAGGGTTTATTTTTTGTTTGACTTCTAGTCTTGTTTCTGATGCATCATTGGTGTTTATATATAGGGTGTACCACAGCTAACCCACCAAACCTTTGATGCCTTGAAAATGTACTGAAAATCTCCCAAAACCCTGATAGAAAACGTACCATGTCAAGAAATCCTATGTGTGTTCTAAGAATGTATAGTCCTTAAGAACTTCGCTTAGTGTAAGTTGGCTGCCAAAATGGGGTCTTATAAATGATGGATAGTGTGATGATTGTGCAACAAGGGTGTCATGATTGTATCTCAAATATGCCTCTTATAGTCGTGTTGGTCGAGAATTCTACATGTGTGATCCGAAAGTTACTAGTCCTAGAACCGGTGTGTTACATGTCATTAAACAACTTGCACACGGGTAACACACCGAATGAATACAATGAGTATTTGTGCATGTCTGAAAGGACTTCACGTGAGTCCCTTTAGTTTTTCTGCAACGCCGTAATTCAAAGTTACGGCGAGGCGTTTCTACGTTTACCCACAAGCCACGTTGTTGCAAATATATACAAAATCACGAAGAAAAACATGATATTCCTAGCATGATGGGTAGCATTGATTGAACAAATCTAGAATGGAGGAATTGTCCTAGAGAGTTGAAAGGAACATATACGAAAGGTAACTACGGGACCCAATGGTTGTACTCGAAGCGGTTGTGTCACATGATATGTGGTTTTGGCATGGATTTTTTTTTTTTAAATTATATATATGTAAGTGTGTGTGTGTGGTGTGGGGTGGGGTGGGGGAGGGGTTTAAATTATATATTTAAATTAACCGCGTCTTGTGAACACATTTGTCCATTTCAAATTGCAACGGTTAGGCCTGGTGGGAGCGGTATTCGACGGGGCTGGACGGGCCAAGGACGCCCCATACTACATAGTTTTATGTTAGAAAAAAACCACTTGAAGCTGTATTTTAACTTTTCAAATTTAGAATGAACATTTCAAATTTGAAATCGGTTAGATTGTTTTGATTGTGAATTCTAATACTGTTTGATTCCAAGTTCCTTTTTTTAACAAATTGTCAAATAAAGAAGAAATCAAATTCGATTCGATGGTGACATTAAAATTGGTTAAAATTTATGAGGTAATAAGTTAATCTTATTTTATCCGGTCAAGCTATTATATACCGAACCGAATACTAATACGGTTAATTTACCTATTTTTTCAAAAACATTTTTTTACATCAATTCGAAGTCTGCGAGGCTTAAACCATTGACCTCAAGGAGATCAAAACCTTAACTCTAATAGTTTTACTAATTGAAGCCAACGACCCACCCATACGGTTAATTAACCTAAAAAGAGTTTGACTCGGTACATCAAGTTTTAAAAATGAATAACTATAATTATTAGCTTAATTAATATTATAATTAAGAGATTATAAATTTATAATACCTTAAAAGCTACTTAATTAAGCCAAACGTTACTTTCTCAATTCGGAACGAGGGGTTTGTTTTGTCAGAGATATATACAGTACACTTACGAAATTATTCCCTTGTTTTGTAGCTTTTAACGTACGTAGGGGACTCAAGTCTTAACATCCACTCGTATATGAAATAAATTTAAAAACGTGGTGAATGCATGCGTTTGTCACAACATTTTTTTTGGAGAGTAGTGTTTCAGCGGTAAATCCCGTGTTGCAAAAGCGACCACTGCCCAGGATCGAATCCCATAGGAACCACACGGGTTTCTCCTTTCAAACCAACGGTTATTTTTTTGGTGGAACGTGGGAATCGAACCTGAGACCAAACCCGGGCAGAAACCCTCCAAGGAGGTAAACCTTCCCACCTCAAACCAGCTGGGCTGGAGATCATTGGCTATTGTTCTAATTGTTAAGTGTAATACAAATCATTAGCCACCATCACAACATTTAGTATGTTAATAGTGTGTGATAAATATTGGCTAAACTAGAGACCGGTCATATTTTCAAACAATATATGCATTTAACCTTGTGTTTTGTTTTGTTTTTTCCTTAATGTAAATTTCAATTTAATTTGTCGAGGGTAGTTGAAATAAATGTATATGGTAGACGGTGCCCTTCTTTTGAGCTCTCTCTCCTGCTCCCCTCGGCATCGATTTGGAAGGCCGAGTGGCGGTGTTCTCCTTTCTTGTTTATGCACATCTTTTCGCTTTCTTCTTCTTGTTTGCTTCTTCCACAACTCGTGAAACAACTTCCCGCTTGAGAACCCTTTGCATCTCGATTCACCCTCCACCTCACCACCGCTCGTCCAGCCCGCCTACTTCACCATGCATATTTTGTACCCTAAAAATTGTATTGTGATTATGGAGTTGAAAATTGTAGTTAAATGTTAAACGAATGGAAATTGTGTGGAACACAAAATAAACACGTGAATATGAGTTTGTCAACTTGCTTGTAAGTAAAGGACAATATTTATTTGTCTTGAGATAGATGATGACAAAAATTTTGTTAACGATAAACCATAGGCAATGAATATGTGAATTCTTCAATTTTGTCTAGATGTTGATCAAATTTTGATGTAACTTAAAAGCTTTATAACTTTTTTTATTAACGAGTTTATAACTTTTAACTTCTTTAAGCTCGCGTCCAATGTCTTATATGATAATAAGCACTCGACAAAGTCACTTTGTGGCAAGGAACCTATGGAGCTTTGACTCAATCGTTCAAAGCCAAATTTTCTCTTGTATGCATCTGTTTGGAATTTGGCAAAATTATGATACGTTGTATTTTTGTTGTAGTTATCTTTATTAAAACCATGTAAAAATCTGAACTTGTTTCTAATCCCACAATAACATAGCTATTTACATGCTAATTTTTTATCTCCAGTTTTAAATTCCTAAGAATGCATATACGTAAGAAATGTATAAGAACAATATTGTTTCTTAGGGTCAATTAGATTATATTAAAAGTCAAATATATTTTATATTATGATTACATAAAGCAAATTTGTATTATACCATAAACTCCGGTTCTAAAGTATCAAACGATCCTTATTATAGTTTTAAAGTTCAATATTATCATTACGTACAGAGCATATGATTTTGTTACCATATTTAGGATAATATCCTAATTCTTTCATAACCCACCCCGACCACATTCCAAGGTGCACTCACCCGGCCGGACCGGAGACTGTTCTAAGAAAGAACCTAAACCGTCTCCAGACCAGTCGAAAGAATACTTTGTAACCAATAATAATGGTTTAAGTTGTGGAAACTTGTTAATGTAGGAACCGCTCGTATATAAAATAAATAAACACAAATATATATAACGATTACAACTAAATAAAGAAAACGAATGCAGAAAATAAAGTACGATTACAACTTAAAGAAACAAAATACAAGAATAATTAGAAGCACAAAATAGTGAAGGCTGAGGATCGTGTTGAACACGGGGCCCTTAAAACAAAATTCCGAGTCTATTATCGAAAACTTGTTTGTTTCCCAGGGTACAACAGCCGGAACAACAAGAGTGCTGCCGGAGTTGGCTCTGACCCGAAATGTACCTGAAACAGCAAGAAGAAACCAAGAACAGATTGCTAGAGAAGACAGAAAGGTGAATGCTTTAGAACAGTGTGTAAGGTGTGTCTCCAACCAAGGGTCTCCTTGGTATTTATAGGAGTCCAATGCTTAATCAGTTTCGGAATGCATTAAAAACGAAAATAAATGTCATTGAACGTCTTCAATGGCATTTATTACGTTCTTAAAGTTTCAGACGAAACTGTTTGACTGGACTGTTACACTTCTGATCTGATGCTGCTCGAGGAGCTGGAGACTCCGCGTGCGCGCGCGTTCAACTACGCTACTGCGGAGAACGTCTCTTTTACGTTTACGTCACTCGAGCGCCTGCGCGGAAACATCCGCGCAGACCAGGGCGCTATCTGGTTGTCTGCTCGTACTCGCGCGCATCACCTGCCACTGGTCCTATGCAAAGGACCACGAGCCTGTGTTCAAAAATACTAAGGCGGCTCGCGTGATGATGCGAGTGTGCGAAGTGCAAAGTGCGCCATCAAAGCGCCACATTGCCCCCATCGCCCACGCCAACGCGCGTGTGCGAGTGCGAGTTAGGGTGCGCTCCGCACCCTTCGCGAGTTCCATAGTGTGAGCTCCCATGAAGCAATTAGGAAGGAGTGTTCCTCCCTTATATACCACTCATGGTATCATCACTCCTCTATGAGAGACAAGTTCCACATTGTTTCATTTCAGCATAAGTGCATTATTCACCAATCTTTGAGCATCGATATCTCATTCATCTTAGCTCCGTTTTGGACATGGTTTGGTTCGTTGCGGAGCTCTCACAACATAGAACATAAACCCACAAAGAAATATATAAGTAAACATCTGTTTCAAATATATATTTTAGTCCAAAGTTAGGAAAAACTCATTTTCCTATATTTTGTGAAAATAGCATTCACTCATTTTCCTCACATCTAATAATATGATGTGAGGCTTATGTGACATGGCTTGACAATTGCGCTCCATGGATGCCAAACATGCCATATCACGTGCAAGAAAAGTTATGATACATATCTTCTAGAAAGAAAAAAGTGAAAATCACCAAATTGGCCATTGACTTGGTCAACTTACCAAAATAGCCACCCCAATCGTCTCGGGAGAGACGGTTCCCCCATCCCGAGGCATCTGAGCCGACTTCGAAGACGGGTGAGACGGTGATCAATCAAAACACGCCACGTGTCCCCAGTCTCTCTCTTTCTCCTCTAATAAAAAAAACTCCAAGCGACTCTGTGACGTCTCACGACGCCTAAAACGTCTCTGTGACGTCTCACGACGCCTAAAACGTTCTGTGACGTCTCACGACGCTTAAAACGTTCTGTGACGTCTCACGACGCTTAAAACGTCTCTGTGACGTCTCCACTGTGCCGGAAGCGTCTCTGTGACGTCTCCCAACTCCTAAAACGTCTTTTGCAACTGTGTCGGAAGCGTCTTTGTGACGTCTCCCAACGCCTAAAGCCTCATGGAGACGTCTCGGGACTTGTGAAAATTTTTTTTTATTATATTTTTGACACGTGACAATTGGCTATTGGTTCACCTCTAAAGCCTCATGGAGATGTCTTGGGACTTGTGAGCCGTCTCTCCCAAGACGGTTGAGGTGTCTATTTTGGTAAATTGACCAAGTCAATGGCCAATTTCGTGATTTTCCCAAGAAAAAAATATGGGTAGACTAGCTGTTTTACTATAGTTACACTCCCAAATACATGTTTGAGAAATCAGCCCATTTTCTTTTAGAATTGAATTATATTAATTTCATAGCACCAAACAGATTTAATGTCTACTTATGCTTAGTTAAATAAAAATCCGTTTTTCAAAACCTAATTATGTTTAGTTAGACATATGCTTGAATTTGTAGGAGTGTGTCAAAATCAAACACTTGTCTTCTACAATAAAATCTCAACTTCTTGTTATTTTGATGGTATAAAATAATATCAAGAATTTCTTGCCTAAAACTCGTGTAGAGGCAGTACGGTTTTCGGGTGAACACCGTAGTCCCCACCGTACCATCGTGGACCCGTTTCAAACAATATGGTCTGGACGCGTGGATGATTAGGGCCTGCCAAGAGACGGGTGTGATAATATCTGCCATACGATTAAGAAATTCACCGTAAAAGAAGAAGAAGAAGAATTATTTCTTACCTAAATCATGATTATACTTTGGTTAAAAAATTCCGTTAATGAGTCACCCACTCACCCAACTAACATTAAACATCATGAATAAAGAAAGTCGAATTAAAGGGTAAATATGAAAGTGAAGTTACTAGCTAGTAGCTACTTGTAGTCTTGTAGACCATAGAAACAAGATTTTATTTTTATTTTTTTATCTCTAGTAAAATGGTACTTGAAATAACGACCTCATATACACAAATCCATGTCTTCTCTCTATATATATGAGTATATGATTATATATTGATTATATATCTATCTATATCTCTCTATAAATAATATTATATCTCTCTCACATGATATTGTTACAAGTGTAGGATTTAGTCAGAAAAGATTGAATAAGGTAAACTCACTGCCTCACTGCTTCATCTTCCAAAAGATCACAAATTTAGCCTCCATTTTGTTATCATTTAACAACATATGCACCTATCATAAGTTACAATGAGTGCAGAAAATCCCACTTCTGAACTTGATGATTGTAGCTCAAACTCCTTCACTTCACCATGTTCCTCACCCCGTTCAGCCCAACCGGTTCACATACCACAAAACCCTAAAACCCGAACCACCAAGAGAGACCGTGACACGAGCACGAAACACCCGGTCTACCGCGGTGTTCGTATGCGTAATTGGGGAAAATGGGTGTCAGAAATCCGCGAACCGCGGAAAAAATCAAGAATTTGGCTTGGAACATACCGAAACCCTGAAATGGCTGCGCGTGCACATGACGTGGCAGCACTTAGTATAAAAGGAAATTCGGCTATTATTAATTTCCCTGAACTGGTCGGGTTATTGCCCCGACCAGTTTCCTCATCACCGAGGGATGTGCAGGCTGCGGCAGCAAAAGCTGCCGCAATGGAAATGTTTGACTTTCCAGCTGCACAGTCCTCGGTGTCATCAGAAGAACTGGATGAGATAACTGAGCTCCCGAGTCTTGGTTTGGACTCGGGCGAGTCGAATAACAAAGAGTTTGTCTACCTCGACTCGGTGGCAGAGACATGGTTGTATCCACCACAGTGGATGAATAACGGTGGCGGTTGCGACGGAGACGGAGAATGTGACGGCGGTTTCCGGTCAGAAGAATTTAGTTTCTAATGATTTGAATATGTACTGTGGAATTATTAATGTGTGTTTTTCGTTCTAAATTATTATTTTTAACCTTTCTAATCATGCTTTTGAAAAAACTCAACCAAAAAGTTACATCATTTATGTTACTAATTTGTTGAATGATGTAACCAGAGAAATAAATAGACCGAGTATAGTACCGACTAGTTCTCCCACAAAGTAATGACTAGTAAATTAGTAATGGTCGTATATTTACTTTTCAACTAATTTAAATGTTGGGGTAAATATGCACCCTACATTAAAAAAATTAAGAAATTGTTAGTATTTATGTAAAAAATTTATAATTTTTTATGTAAATTATTTTTGTTTAAATAATTTATTACATTATAGTCGTATTATACTTTTAATTATTTCGTGTATGATCGACTTCTTGAGAAAGGACAGTATTTGTTCTACTTCTTATTTATTTTTGTTTATATAGTTTTGAATATGAATATTTGTATTTCACTATTTCTTTCTTAAATAGCTTGTTACTTTATGTAATTAGTAGAATAATCATTACTATACATGTAATAAAGTAGATTCGTAAAATAATTTGAGTATTATTATGAAGGTATAAAAGTTATGATAAGGTTAGTGAGGGCAGGTTAGTGATGTTTAAATATAACTAAAACTACTTATTTTCATTATTTTTTTTCTTTTTAGTGTCATCATTTTTAATGCAATATCATGGTAATATATATTCATTAGCTTATCTTTTTTTTTTTAATCGTAACATAGCATCATGTCATTTACTTTGAGGCGATTGATATGTGGTCTTATCTTTAGAGTGTCATTTTGTGACATCTAGATTGAGTAAATACATTGTTGTATCATATAATCTAAATTGTTAAATGTTTTTTAATAAAAAGGAATAAATAATCTAAATTGCTATTTTGTAAGTATTTTTCTAGATAATTTATTACAAATAAGTCATGCCATACGTTGAATAACTTCAATGATGTACTTTATTTTGAGTATTGTTAGACATCTTTGAAAATACAGAGTATTGTTAGACATCTTTGAAAATATAGTATTTGGTCTATTTTTTATCTATTCTTTTTCCGTTTATCTACTTTAGAGTATTTATGTTTTAGGTATTTAATTATTTTTCTTATCTAGTTTGTTACATTGTGTGTAGATCCGTAAAATAATTTCAATTTGTCATAATTAATTTTGACAAAGTTAATGACATTTGAATATACCTAAAATAGCAAGTTTGCAGATTTTTTCATAAAAATAAAACCAATTGTATCGCTAATGACATTGTGATTAATTGATTACACTAGTTGCCACCCCTTACCTTCACCGCATCATGGTGAGCAAACGTACTCGTGTCCCATACATAATCTACTCTCTATCACTCCAATTGTCTATTTAAGGCCACAAGGGATTGCTATTAAACCATTAGTAAACATTTAACCAATTATTAAATAATTGCCGCCTTAATTATTCACATTTTATCACATTTAGCAACTAAACACATCAAAAGGTCAACACATCCACTGCTAACTTCTTTTACTAAACTATAAACTTAATAACGTTACATAAAATAAAATAATAACTAGAAAACATAATCAACCTAATCCAATTTTGGCCTTAAAATCCGTCATGCCGAAATATGGTCAAAACTTTGGCCGACCTCAGAAGTATACTCGACTTGAGTAACTTTTCTAGCTATGTCTTCGGTTTGGTTGTGGTCTTTATTCATATTATTTTAAACATCTTTTCAAATCGTTGACACTTAGCTAGTTAGCTTTGAGCTCCGACCATTTGTACGAAATTGAATCATAAGTCTGTTGTGTTTGACCGAGTAGGACACGAAATTCGGCTGAAACTTTAGCCCAGCAGAGAGACTGGCTGGATGAACACATATTTTTTTGGACGTTAATATACACAATTGCTAACGTAGTTTCTTCATTTTTGATTCAACGCGCCACTATAAAGATGAGATTCAGTTAAGAGTTAAAAAATGGTATGATGGGTTTGATTTTGAGAGAAGAAGTGTATAAATCGTCGTTGACACCCCAAAGTAAAAAATTAGCCATATATATCATGTCCTATTAATTTATTGGATTCTGGTACCCAATTTACGTTAAGTAACTAACCCAATTAATGTTTTTTCTGACGTGGCACCCCCAATCTGACTTGGCATCCACAATCTGACGTGGCACCCCCAATTTAACTGGGTTAGTGACTTAATAAAAATTGGATGTCAGAATCTAATAGGTTAAGAACATTCACACTAAATACTTTATCTACTTCTCTATAATTACAATAAAAATCACTATCATTCTCTCTCCTTTTCTATTTAATAATATTTATTATATACTTTTATCATTACTTTTTCTCTCTCTCCTCTACTCACAACCACTTTTAAAAATATTAAAAAAATATGGAGGGTGAATAGTGTCTCCTCCAAATTTACCGATGAATAGTGTCTCCTCTATATATTTTTTCTCTCATCTACTCACAACCACTTATACCCACTCTATACAATATAATATAGAGGCCCCCCTCACACTATTTTAGAGTGTCTACTGTGAATGCTCTATTTTTTATTATTAAAATTTATCCCCCCCCCCCCCCAAAAGAAAAAAAATGATAGGATGTGTTATATACTAATAGTAAAAAAACTAAGAATCTTTTTTATCTATATATGGCTACATTCTCCTCCTTCCTGCTTATGATATATATCGCAACCCTTGATAATTTTGTTCCTTTACGTAGGGCCGGGGCGATGTTTGCGGTCATCACGACCATCATGGTGGTTTATCGCGGACCGCCCCTTGTGACCTAAGTGTGTTTAAAACATATAGAAAAATAGGTGAATGGTGGAAGATGGAAATAAATCGGTTGTGGGAGATGAAAGAATATTAAGGTGAAAATGAGAAATAGGGAATAGAGAATGATCATAGGTATAATACGTAGGCTTAGAACATTCACATTTCATTCATCAAACACTCCGTTATTTTTAAAGTTTTAAAAAATCTACTAAATTTCACTACATCTCATCCATCATTTTCTACATCCACCTTTATATTTTGAAAAATTGCTATAGTAAGTTTTCATATTTGAAAACCTACTATTTATCGTCCATCAAATTATTGTGAGTGTATAAAAATAAGAAATATAATAAAATAAGTTTTTGTGATTAAGATAAAGATAAAAATAGCAGATGCGATATGAGAGGTTTTTGAAATAAAGATGAATTTTCACAGACATGATTTTTAATTAAGTTATATGGTAAAAAATTTGATGGAGATGACGTGAATGTTCTTGTAACATAATATCATGACAAATTAATTTGAGGTGATCGGTAACTTGTCTTATTTTCCGAGTGTCATTGTTCATATTTATAGAGTTAGTTGTGTAGTACACTGATTTATATAATTATAGTGTAATATTATGTAGTATAAATTTATAACATATTGAAATCTTTAATGTTATTTATAATATAAAATATAAAATGTAGAGTAAATACATGATAAATAGTCGTCCTACTTTTTTGGTGTTTGCATTCGTGTGGTTGGGAAAGGTTTGGTGATATGAAAAGGGGTTCCGACAATTGGTTGAGGTACATCTTGTTTTGCATAAAGTACAATTATATCATTCAAAAAGCAACATTATTAGGTCTAGAAATTTTCTTATTTAGTGATTTGTCTATTCTTCATTTATTACTAGTAGGGAACCCGCGCGATGCAGCGGCGATAATTTATAACATGGTAATTGTTTTCGTTAGTTAATCAATTAAAAATTTATTGGGGTTTTTAGTTTATCAGATTTTTTGAATTGGTCTTGCTTAGGTATTTTTCAAGTCTCATGTTGAAATATTGAATGGGTCGCATTAATTGAGTATTTTTAAACTAAAAGTATATTGGTTTTGAGTTCATCAGGTAATACCAAATAAACAGCCCACTTACAACTAAAGCGTCACTTAAGTTATAGCCTAGCTAGTGGTCAGAAGCAAAACTTCTTTTAAGGAAGACCCAAGTTCAAGTCTTGAAAAATGTGTAAATTTAGAAGTATTATTGGTTGATTGATTTTTACCTTTAAAAAAACTTACAATCTATTAATTTGGATGAAAAATACCTCTATTTTTTACACCAAATAAACCCACATTGCAATACATCAAACAAATAATCGGATTCAAAATATATTAACACGCACAAACAACACTTGTATATCGCAAGGAACAATATATCACACACAATGCTTAATCAATATGAATAATAAATGTCATAAAAATAGAATAAAGTAACCAAAACCACTATGTCCCTAATCAATCTATTATTTAGGTACTATGGTATCCAATAATTCCCATTCAAAACTTGTAGCTTTGATTCTTCATCAAATGCAGACATGAAATAACATATGCGAAAGAGAAGATCTCCAAGGGCCTACATATAATTTAAGTTAAAAATTAGTATGTTTGTGGGTTAACTCGACACGGTTTGACATGCTTCTAAACCTGTCATAAGTCCGATTTAAATTACGCATATATCACCTTTCGCGTATTACCGGACCCACCCAAACTTTGATTTCAAAATTTACAAAACTGAGATGTGAAAGTTCTGTTGAACTCATCAATGCATGAAGACCCAATTCATGATTTATGTTGTGAAATCATCAAAACAGTGGTATCACTAAAACAACTATAAACCTGGATCAAATGTCTTTAAAATAAGATAAGCATGAAGGTAAATAATTATTTATTTTTAACATAACGACTTTGTTGCACCTGAATAGGAGATTGATTATTCAAAGTGGAAGCTTTGATCTCTAAATAATCACAGAATTATAATCAAATAATGAATACCATAACACCCATTTAAATATGCGTTGGTGATTTTATTTTTATGAATAATGAATTCCATACATGCATGAACAAAAGATAACCCTTTAGTAAGCAATAATAAAAAACCAAAAAAGATATAAACCGGCATATAGGTGGTTGTGAACCACTCATCCAAACCAAATAGACCAAACAAACATAAATTCTACACTATTACACTACTAACGAACTCATAATCCAGACCTTTGTAATCAAAAATAAACTCTAAAGAATTAACGGTGCTTTTTAAAAGCAACGTTTTTAACAAAACACCCATAGTCAAATAATCATTGTAACCTATGATTTAGATATTAAAAAGTCTAATAAACATCTGCAACAATAAAACATGCATAACCAGGTATAATGTAATCTGAAAATGAAAAAATAAATGTCCTAACTACTAAGCAAACATAATGAGAGAAAAGTTGTTTAAAAGTGTTTGAAGGCATGCCTGTAATTCCGACTACTTGTCGATTATGGTACGCCACCATGAGTACAAATGTGACTTGCAATTTGACAAAAAAAAAGGTTCAATTAGAAATATGATCCAGTTCATTAGCTATTTTTTTATTTCAAAAACTATGTGCACACATTCATCTTCATTATAGCTAAAAGAACTAAGAAAAAGTTGAATCCTTTAATATATGTTGGGTTATGCCTTTTATTTCTGTACATATTCTTAACCTTATAGAAATGGGGTGTAAACCCATCCACACTGGTCAACACAATATAGCGCGCAATCATAATCTTATCAATTTGAGACATGATTAACCCCATAACATCTAGCCTAATATTTTTACCAACATAAAATAGTGGTAAAGTTATAACACGTAATTATGTTGCCAACAAAAACTATTATACAGTGTAACATTTTAGATACTACTGAGCCACAAAAGACCGCTGCAGTGCAATGCAATGCAAAAAGCTGCCTAGCAGCTACCCCAAACTTAATCCATTTCATATTTGAGATTTGATTTATGTGACCAGTCTTTCAACATGACTTCTTTGCTTTTCTTTTAGCCTTTGTTTCTTTACCATCAAATGATATTATGAAAGTAAATTATTAAAAATCCAATCCAAATAAAAAATAAATAACTGTTGACAAACACATTTCATCAAAAAAGAAAATAAGTAAATGCACAGTTGAAAAATAACTAAATTTCTTAGTCACATAATACCACTACCCAATTACCGTACCCATTTAGCCTGAAACCCCAAACCCGAACCCGACTAACCGAATAAACATATGGTTCGGTATTTGGTTTTGATATTATAATTTCTAAACCTGCCTCACAGAGAGTTACTTCTGCCATCGAGATTCTGCAGTAACCTTTTTTATTCAATTATACGACCAATTTTCACAAAAGACATCATATTTGCCTTTTAATTGGAATACAGTTAGAAATGAAACACATACTTTGTATCTTTTTATGAGGCTGTTACAATTACAAACCTTAGTTTTCCCAAAACAACATTGACTGATAATTCTAATGCCTTTTAAAAATAGAAGAATTATACTTATGTCAAGAAAAAAGGACTTTAGAGATCTTATAGTAAGCCCTATACATATATTTGAGCCATTAACCATTCATGTTAATCTATAAACAAATTTATATCAAGGTATATAAAGATGAAAAGGCATTTGATACTGCATTATTTTAAATAAAAAAGTAACCAACACTCAAGTGGAAGGAAAAGTCGACAACTAATTTTCAATTCTTCCATAATTCTATGGACAGCTCATGCAAGAACCACAATTGAGTTTAAATACTAAGAAACCATTTATGTAATTCTAAATAAACTGAGAAATACTTTCTAAGACATATTATTAGATTTTAGAAGTGTCTAGTTGCTTATAACTTATATCAGACCCCATGTACTTGGTGCTTTAATGGTTAACCAATGTAAGTTAGTAAAATTAAAAAGTCCAATATGGCAAATTAACAGCTCACAATCATCGAAGATTCGAAGCTAAAAAGCTGAACAAAGTTCTATTACCTTTATGTGATGAAAGAACTCAGGTTTCAGTCTTGCATTCCATTGATCCATTGGTCATCCTTGTTCTATACTTGATCTCTATAAAACATAAAAATTGTTATAAAATTTAAAATTATGCTGATGTAGTTATCATATTTGAGATTTGTGCTTACATGCTAATTTATAAAATATCATTGACTTTAATAATGTGTAATTATATGTTATATAAACTTTCCCCTATTCACAAATGATCAGAGGAGCTAGGGTGGTAAAGGCTGTAATGAAAAGTTTTAACATACTTATTCTATGTCAATCTAGGTAATCAAAGGCTAAAGATGAGGCTGCCGCCTAGGCTCAAGGCACTTAAAAAGCAAGGCCCCAAGGCAAGCTAGACGCACGTTTATTACAGGCCATTTTTGGTGTTTTAGGTTTGTTTAAGCTGTTTTAGACTTGGTTAGGCTAGTTTAGTCTGGTTAAGACCAGTTGTAGTTGGTTTAGACTGGTTCATAGCGGGTTCAAGCATGTTTTCAGAATGACTCACTGCACCTGCATACGTAATGTTTTCAGAATCACTCACCTCCCCTAGGTTCCTACGTGCGAGCCACTGAAAACACTAATTAAAAATGAATTATTTCTATCGTATATCAGTTTGTGACTTCATATAAATACTCACAATAGTCACAACTACATTGTTTACCAAATAGGTCTTAGAAAGATGCCTAACCATACACACAATAGCCGCAAAACCCTATATTCAGACTAAAAAAAATTAGACTCATACAAACATGGTATTATCCAAAAGATTTAAAAAAAAGACGAATGTAATTGACTTAATAATGTTGCAAAGCAACTTCTCAAGAATCATATAAATTCATGAAAAATACCAAGCATTTGATATTGAATGTGAAGATAATATATATGTCTACATCAATATATGTATGTAATCTGAAACAAAAGCAATAAAAAAAGGATTAGAAGAAACCAAACCTTATTATGAATGATGTGTTGGATTAAAGAAAAACAAGTTTAACACCAACCTGCCAAACAAAGCAAGCAAACTTCCACTTTTGGAACAAATTGATCAAAAAAATAATAAGCTTCAAACTCGTAATGTAATGACTACAAATAAAAACCCAAATTAGGACTTAGAAATCACATTTAATGACGCAAGATTAAAGATCTACTAAACCATGTATGCTTGATTATAATGATTCATTATGAACTCGGATCCACAGCTTCAACACCACCAATAGCAGCACCTTGTGAGCCCAAACATCAACCATCACCTATATTCGTTATAATAACCACTACCACCACCTAAACTGTTCCAGACGAATGATAAAGCAAGTTATTGAAATTTAAAACAGAATATTGATACATGAGTATAAATAAAACAAGAAAAACAAAACTTACCTCTGATGTATAAGAAAGGGTTCGATTGATAGGCAAATGAAGAAAATGGGTATTAACAAAACCCGTCTCAATTTCTTGTTCTCTCTCCTTCTTGGTCTCTCTCTTCTCTGCAAATGCGGATAATGGGTATTTGGGGATGAGCATTAGGCAGGGAAATTCAAAATTTGAATCGAGAAAATTGAACCTTCCACTTATTTAGGCTTTAAAATAGAACTATATACCCTCCTTTGGTAAGCTTTGCTTCTAGAAGCAACTTTATAGTCTAGGTTGTTAGACACTGACTAAAAGACATATTTGCCCTTAAAAAATTCTTATTATGTGCATCAAGTGTTGTACCTTAAGCAATTATATTTGTATTGTTTAAAATTTAAGAAGTCCCTGCCTCATGCATTATAATATAGTATAGATTACTAGTGGGGTGCTCGCGCATTGCGACGGGAGCACAACATTTACTAAAAAACGAAGTAACAACAAATATAAATATGTGATGATAAATGCAAACAAAGGTAGAGCACATGTCATATGGTCTTATTGTCTTACCTAAGGTAAAGAAGAACATTAGAATTATCATGAAGGCTTGGCATGATGACAAAGTTTCGATATGAGTGTATGTTTTGGTTAACATATACTAAAGGCCAAAAAAAGAGAAGTTTGTCATCTCTTATTATTGTTTTTGAATTTTGTAGGCATCCTTTTTAAATACTTTATAATATAGTAGAGATATAGATATAGATAAAAGCATATTAGGAATTGTCTAACTCTTAAAGTCATGTATGTACAAGTATTGTCCACGTCGGTTGAGAAGAACATTTTAATCATCGTATCTTCCGCAAGTAAGGGGAAAATTTAAACTGTAATAGCTTCCATATCTTTATTTACTACTAAAGCTTTATTGTCTTTATTGTTTTCAATGATATAGTTTTATTGTTTAAGTTCAGAATTATTCAACTTAAACTACTGGCTCGATTATTACGAATTTATTTTTGATCTATTTTTTTGCATTTTTTATTTTAACTCTCATGTATATAAAAAATAAACATAGTTCATTCATTTGATCTCACAATAAGTTTTATTGTTCTCATTTGATCCTCCCATATATATATATATATATATATATATATATATATATTTGGTAAGGTTCCTGTACAAAGTGTGAGAAGTCTATACAGACATTGTATTTTAAATTTTAGGCTTGATGTTTTATATTCTTTTGGCATAATATTATATAGAAAAACACAAAACATAACAATTTAAAACACTATTTAATGTGTTCTTGACATGCAATCCAAAACATCGTACAAAGAAAGTAATCAGTGTGTTTTAAATTCCATGTCTAGAATACATTTAATTGTGTTTTATATTGTGATGTGTTTTTCTATATAATACAATGCAAATGGAATAAAAAACATCATAGCCCAAATTTAAAACACAATGACTACATAGACTTCTCACATTTTGTATGAAAAATGTTATTTATATAGGAACCTATGCCTCTCTCTCTCTCTCTCTCTCTCTCTCTCTCTATATATATATATATATATGGGGGGCGGGGGAGGGAAGGTTCTTGTACAAATAGTTTTTATTCAACAAATAGGCCTTAACATGAGAAGTAAATGAGGGAATTCTTTTTGAAATTTTTTCCTCGTCTTGTTAAACATGTATATTAGTACTGAAATCTAAAAAAAAGTGTAATTTCTCTAGTAGAGTAATTACATAATTAATTTAGTGTAAACTACTGTAATTACTCTAATAACGCACTTATGCTAAAAACATTCTTTTTAGTTTTTTTTATATTATTTATCTAGAAAACATGTGTAAGCAGACGGGAAAAAAAATCAAAAAATGAATAAAAAATTTGCCCCCCTCCCTTCTTATATTTAGTAGGTTAAGTTTATTTGTATTTGATTCTTACACTACACACACACACACACACATACACACACACACACACACACACATATATATATATATATATATATGTAAAAGTTCATTTACAAATGTCATATTTCATAAGAAGAATTAAGAATTGACATTAGACATCATGTTTTGAATTTAGGCATGATGTTTTTAGTTGTTTTTACTAGAAAAACATCAAAAAAAACAACAATTTAAAATATAATATGCAATATACTATAGCCATGGATTTTAAAATACAACTATAACACACAGATAAAACATAACATTTTAAAACACATGTTATTGGCATGCTATTTTAAGTTTTAAGACTAAAATAAATTGTTTTGTGTTTTTAATTCTTAAATTTGGTGTTATTTTAGCCTAAACAATCCAACATCATAACTAAGTCCAAAAATGATGCTTGCAAATCAATTCTTATTCATTTTCACACTTCTTACGAGAGATACGGCCTTTGTACACTAACCTTAATATATAGCGTGAAGATCTTTTCAGAATACTAAATTATTGCGAGAACAAAATAAATAACTCTAAATAATTTATTTTTCTCATTTGTTTTTTTTTTTATTTTTGAATTCTAGAGTAAGAAATAATAAATATTACGTTTGTATCATTTTTTTATCTTTAGACTATGAAAAATGAACGATTCATTTGTTCTGCATGTTATTACAATATTTAATATGCTGCGTAGATTCTTAATATATATATATATATATAGGATCCGGATATTTTGAGAACTCCCATGAGTTGTGAGAGCCATAGGAACTCACTTTATAAACACATACTTTTTTTAATAAAAAATGAATATGTGGTCCATAATTAATCAACAATAAAATAATGAATAAAATATTAATATACTTACACGAGGATAAAAATCCCTTACACCGGTGTACTTTGACATAAATTAATGTATTTTTTTTCTAATTTTTTTTTACAACGGTGTTTACGTGTTTTACACGAGTGTAAAAAAAAATAAAAATTTTTTTCGCATTTTACGTCGAGTTCCTACGAGTTCTCACAACTCATCGAGTTCTCAAAGTATCCTAACCCTATATATATATATATATATATACACACACCAATGTATATGTAATAGATATAAATTCTTAAACTCTATTTAAAAAAAGTGTGACTTCTTTTTTTATCATTACAAACTAACATATTAATTTTATAAAAATTTTAGAAGCATATGCTAATTTACAATGTTTTTTTAAGGGGAAAAACCATTTTTAAAAGGTCCCAACGACTAATCTCTGTCAAATCGTGACTCTTCCTTTTAGCTTTTAGATAGACCCGCATAATACGAGTATGTAAGTTTATCATCCATAAAGTGTCACATTAGCGTCCTTAAACCACGCATGGTACTCTCTTAAAACATAAAATTAATAATCTTAGAACTTTATTTATATAAAAAAACACACACAAGTACATATATATATACAACAATTTTATTGTTTTTTTACCATAAAAGATCAAAAAGTTTTGTTACGTTGGCATTGATGATAAATTCATTTCTAGTTGATTTGAAGTTTTCTTTTGTATTTAAAAAAGGCTGGCTGGCTGGCAACGGCTGTCACAAAACATAACAGGGCCAAATATATTTTGTATTTGTGGACATGAGACAAACCTCTTAAACATTAACCGTTCCCCACCAAACAAGGTATCTCTCCCATCAATTTGTTGCTACGTAGAGCACCATAGTTCCATCATCCATGATCACGGGTGTTATCGGGCCCGTACCGAAGCTAATTTTCCCAATTTTGTATTACGTGTATTAGTGTGTGATCGAGTTTTATAAATACAACACCGTCTTGATATCTTGTATTTTATATCTGAAAATCTGCCTTAGATACTGGAATAATATGTTATCAATATTCTTCTTCTTTTATCCTCTAGTTCTCTCATTTATCCATACACTTTAATATTTTTATTACAATGGACAACTTAGGAGCATTTTCTTAAGACTACATGATGTAGTCATGTCTTTTTGGGGCATGGAACATGTGGCATCCACCTCCTCGTTGGGCCATGAAACAAGAACGGCGAGGGATGGGGGTGGCGGCGGCGTGGACAGTGAGTCCGTCGTAGTGTCAACTCACGGTTTTTGATCTATTTTTTTTTCATTTGTCTTTTTAAAAGTAAACCATTAAAATAAATAAAAATCACCATTATATTAAACAACAAACATTACATAAAAAAAATAAACTAAAAATACATAAAACTAAAACATTAAATTAGATATAATTAGGGCGTAACATTTGTCATAACAAGAGTTTTTAGGTTACTCTTTGCACTTTAGGGTGTATCGTAATTAGTGAGATCAAGAAATGATCAAATTTATGAGTACTTTAGTATTTGGAGAGACTAGGATGTGATCCAATCTAACCAATGAGTTTATCTATATTACATTATAAAGGAGGAGACATGGGCAAATATGTTCAAATTGTCTGAAGTTAAGATGGTATACCAATGGTTTCCTTACAATTTCCTAAATTTTACCACTTTTCTTCCCTAAATGCCCCTAGAAGATAATCACGCTACTTGTTTTCCCATTATCTTCATTCATGCGTTAGAGTGATTGTCCTCACAAGGGTTTCTCTTTCAATCGGTTACAAACTGTATATAACTCGGGCCAGGCAAAAAGTTTATAACACTCATTCATCAATATCATATCAATCATAATCCTTTAATTTCACCACCAACAACTATCAGGTATCATGAAGGGAAGTGCTAGAAAAAAACTATGATGTGCGTCAAGAAATGGAATCTATGAAGGTAAACTGCATGTTTCAATCTAGTCAGTATAATTTATTTTCAGGTAAAATTCATCAATTACAATGCTTCAACATGTAAATTTGGTCGTTTTTTTTTCATGTAAGTTTTATTCATGATTGTGGTATTGGTGTGTATACAAAGTGTCGGTTGAATTGTCTCAACATCCTGGAGCTATCTTAGAATCTCAAACATCCAAAGAAAACAAAAACCGTTCGTTCACCGAAACTGAAACCCTTGCTCGCACCGTCTGGTTCTTCGAGATGAACTTCGAGTATATTTTCCTAAGTTCTTTTTTCAAGTTTTCGCACTTTTTAGCTTATGACAATAGTAATTGTTACAGTGTGTATGTTGTTACTGATTAGGTTTGAAGTTTTTTTTTCAGTTACAGTTATCTACATGGTCCATTGGAATTAGTTTTGTGGATCAGATGGTTCTATGTTGTTTTTATTTATCGTGTATTGGTTTGCTCAACAGGTGTTCCCAATTGTTTGCTTTCAAGATTTAAATCATGGATTTCATTTACACATAAGCTTCTAATGTAGAATAGAGAGACATCATATCTCCATTTGAAGGTGATCTTACTTCAGAGCTTTCTGCTATAAAAGTTTCAATTATGATGGGTTTTGTATGAATGCTACTATTATTATTTGATCATTGATGTTGGTTACATGATGATGGATGCCAGCAATTGTGTTTTTATATGTTTTTTTACATCATTGATTGTTCATGCAACTTTTTTCTTCTTCATCTTTAACTTAGGTTATGATGTTGTTCTTTATTATATGAAGATCCACTCTATTAATTGTGACACTCGTCGAAATCACAGGTCATGCCCGTACACTTAACTACACGTATACATTGTGCATGGCATTACATTCCACATATTTCATCATAATTGGGCCATACAGGGTTCCAATGAGTCAATCTCGATGCATACAGTCTAGCAATAGACACACTAGTTGGTACAATTACACGATTACTCGAATAGTTCCTGATGGACTATATGAAGATCCATGCAAAACCCTAGTTTTAGGAATCAATACAATTGAACATAAGGTTCCAATTTGTGGTCCAAACAAGAACAAAACCAAAAAATGTTCAAGTACAATAAATATCCCAATACGATATCCATGAAAAAACTAGTAGAATAACTAGTAAAAACACGAACAATGTGCCTACATGTAACCCTAAGTTCGGTCATATCCATATACACACACACACACACCTGTGTGTGACGTTTAACCACAATCAACATAACATAACCTCATACCAATCGATGCATGAATGTACACACATGGACGAACATATTAATCAAGTTCCAAGAGCACAATTATGTGTGTATATATGTATATATGTTCGATCCATATAGACTTGTGTGAGTATTAAAATCAAACAAATACATTACCACTCACACATACACACACTCGGCCACACATATCCACCGTGCACATACATACATACATACATACATACATACATACATACATACATACATACATACATACATACATACATACATACCTACCTACCTACATACATACATACATACATACACGGTTATATACACACACATCACCAACTCATCATTCTTATTCCAAACCATTTCCCAAAATCCTATGAATTACACTAACATGGAACTATAGCCACCCTATAATCCATCCCCACCCATGTTGACTATCCAAAAACCAATGTTTTCATAACCGGACCGGACATTGAATCGGCTGCCCTACTGGTTCACTGGTCCACCCGGTTCGACCGGTCGGACCGGATTTTAGAACTGGATAACATATATATTTAATATATATAATTTAATACTAGTTAGAATTAAGAATAAAATAATTAGAAATTAATGCCAATTGAATGCTCGTCAATATCTCTAAGCAATAGAAATTTAATTTGACCAATAATAATAAATTAATAATAGTTGAAGACAACTGTTATACATACAAGGGGTGAATATGTGTGTTGGGTTTCCAAAACTCAGTTGTTTATTTCCTTTCTCATTAATAATATTCCATCTCTTCCATAATATTTCTAAACAACTTTCAAACCATTTTAGACCATATCTCCGTCGCATCGTCTCCATCAATATCTGTAAACAACTATCAAACCATTTTATACTATCTCCGTCCAACACAGAGCTTCAATCTAGATAGATGGACGAGAAAGAAGAACCTGCTAGCTGCGAATCACTTCGATTTTTGTTCGATTGATGTACGAATGGACAACGGTTGGAGCTTTGAGGCTGTTATACAACAATGGAAGATGGTTTTTAGTGGGGAAAGAAAGCCAGAACAGGTTTTTGTTGGTGTTTACCGATCCGACCGGCCGATTCAACGACCGGTCCGACCGGCCGATTCAACGAATCACCGAACCAGGGAAAAAATCGAACCGGCCGAATTTTAGGAAACTCAACGAACTGCTGTGTTCAGATCGCTCAGCTTAGCGAACCCCTGTTCAACCGGTCGGACCGGCCGGTCCGATCCGGTCTCCAAAACCATGCCAAAAACCACAACTCCATTCCCCATAATCGGCTATAAACCGCCCTAGACAACCAAACACACCAACACAATCCAATAGTCTCAAAAACCCATGTGTTTCACCAACTAGAAACCTTGTCATCTCATCCCATGGATCTAGGCAACTTTGACTTCCCAAATTATCCATCAATCACCATAGAAATCTGCTCATACATTCCCAAGGCAAGAACAAGTGTGACTTTATACATACATACACATATATACACTCACATACAAGTCACCATTCTTATCTTAACAACCTACTAATCTAGAGACTTATACAAGAAAGGAAACAACAAGAGCCTTCCATAACCTCCATTCTTGGTTGCCCAACACAAAAACTCCCTTGATCCTTCCCAAGAAATCGGCCCATGACACCCCTACATAAACCAACAAACTTCCTAAGTCAACTAGTTGCACTAACAAGGTTATCACCTTTTTGCATACCATGGATCTAATGTGTTGACTTACCTTAACTATCAACCAATCATCTACAAGTCCCTACCTCTCTCTCTCTCTCTCGGTTATATATAGGAAGAAAGAGGCCAAGGATCTCACACATCAAACATTCTAAACACACTTAACACCTTCACTTCACTTCCTTTTCCTTTGTTTTCTTTCGGCCGAGCACAAAAAGACCCGAGAGGGTCTTGTTCGATCGATCACCATCATCATTGCAAGCCACGAAGAGTCCAAAGCCCAAGTCGAGGAAGCTAGGAGTCGAACACCGGTCCATTACCTTGTCATTATCGGTTCATCCTTGTGGTAAGCCTACCGAACCTATGACCTTTGAATACTATTGTTTCTAGTCGATCGATGGTTCACCCGAACACTTGTCACCTTCGCATACACAAGACCATAACCATATAGTGTAGATTTGACTAAAACACTTCTTTTTTTTTTGCACCTAGACATACATATATATATCCACATCTATATTCATATATGCAATGTACACATACACACTAGGAGCATGTATTCGAACATACACATAAACACGTACATACACGGATGTATGCGTGTATGCATAGAGCCGAACAAAGCCACAAATGTCATTTTGTTTACTTAAATAATAACCTACATGAAATGGCAATTTTGGGAACATACGTTAAAAGGCCGATGAACATATGTTAAATAAGCTTTAATACAAAAACTTTGGAAAACATATGTTAATAATCAAATGGAATGTGTTAACAAAGGCAAAATGCTTTTATGTGTTAGTTTGATACAAAATGGCCGAAACACAGGTTAACATATCACTTTTGGATACAAACAACCAACACCCATGGTAACATATAGGAATCTAGGACAATTGTTTTGCCACTAATGGCTAACTATGATTCCAATAACGACAAAAACGACCTTTTTCAACACATACAGTGTATGACAAATATGGACAATGGTACAGAAACACATGGTCCATAGGTATTAAAGACGGGTGAACAAATGCATGATAAATAGTAAAACCATAGACTTAAGTTGCCTTTAATGAATTTAGGGCATCCCAGTCCAGAAATTTCCATGTCAGACACAAATCAGTTTAGCATTCAGAAATCAGGTGAGTTTTACACGGCCCCTTTTCACTGTTTTACATTTTCCATGGAAAAACGCGCGTACAGTTTCCAGTTACAATTATGACTATTATGTGAACATGAGACATTATAGTTCAGGATCCATAAAGCCCTAGTGTCATACATTACACCATAACCATTAGCTGTGTACTTAGCCATGAAACACTGGAATAGATCTATTGGGTTGACACCCCCACTCTTGGTCAGTCGCTCTGACCGGATGACAGATATCAAAAGAGTGCTTGTATTTCACATTTATTCATTGTCTTGAGTGTACAATGGGTGAGGCACAACATGTCAAGGTTTGGTTATGGGCTCATGTCAGATCACATATTAGTTATTGCCCTAGCT
Source organism: Ambrosia x helenae (assembly GCA_030844895.1). Classification (NCBI taxonomy): domain Eukaryota; kingdom Viridiplantae; phylum Streptophyta; class Magnoliopsida; order Asterales; family Asteraceae; genus Ambrosia; species Ambrosia x helenae. The sequence continues at coordinate 50,665 of JAUTDX010000901.1, forward strand.
AGGCACTAATTTAGTCGGGTTTGGATTACATGTCCATTCATTTAAAACTCGTGAACTCACCAACTTTATGTTGACCTATATTTTTACATGCATGTTTTCAGGTAACTAGCATGAGGCATAGAACTTGGGAGGGGTCGCGTGCGAGCATCATGAGATACTACCTTTTTGAACCGTTGTTGTATTGTTTTTAGTCGTTGACATTTTCATACAATGGTTTTATTTAAGACAATTTAGCTTCGTGTTTGTGAAAGTTGTTAAAGGGAAGTCCCTATTTTAAATTAATCGATGCTTGCGTGACCTTTGTGCTTGGAAATCATTTGAAATTGCATCCCGTGTTTTCGCCTAGGCGGGGTGTGACATTAATGGAAGGCTTTCCCAAAGTGTTGAAAGAGAAAATGAATGTGAGACAGATTGTTGATTTATATGAGGAGATATGGAATGCTTTCATTTACAATAGACCGTTGGGGTTAGAGTTACACAAGACATAACATTACATTGCATTATTTATAATGAAAATGTTGTTTGTTGTTTACATGTTCATCATGTGTTCTAACATTTTAACAAATTTATTTTTTTATATGCTTGACGTTTACATGTTCATCTATGCCTGTTCTGCTATCTTTGTGTACCGCCAGTGTCGTCATTCCTAAAGAAGCTTAAAGCGATCCCTCACCATCACAACCACCAAGTAATTAGTTTTTACTCTATTAAATAGATGGACGCATTTGACTATTGTTTACTTGACTTTTGAGGGTTTTGGTTCTTCAGTTATTAGCTTATCTCGGTCTTGGGTTGGTGGTTTGGCCTAAATTGATCCTTAAACCTTTGTAAGTTTGACGTTGCACAGTCCGTTTCCGTTTTACAAGTCTTTTTTTCTGCTTCCTCCATTCTACTGCCGAGAATATTTTTCACATTCCACAGATTCATGAATGCTTCTCTACCATTGGTTATTAGTTGATTTCGACAACAAAACTATTTATGATAGATTTTGGACCAAGAAATTCAAATAACCCAAAAAATTGTTTGTTACATTACTTACATATCAAAATATTTAGGTTTCAAATTCAAAGTGAATGATAAATAGCATGTGCTTGTATATACATACATCAGTTTGAAGTATACATGTATGCATACGCATACATCATTCTCTGCACTGAATAATTATACCAATTGTTTAATTTCTGCTCATATTCTAAATCTTTTGAAGTTGTCCTTTTTTCAAGACTACCATTGACTATTGAGCAGGTGATGATGGTCATTAAAGTCCTTGAATCAACTGATTTGAAGAGGGTCAACTGCAGTTTTCAGTAATACCTCCCTACATTATTCAACTCCTTTTTAGAAAGAAATCTCATCTTCAAGAACAAAGTCTATACTTTTGATGATGTTTGAAATAACTTTTATGGCCACTAAATTATAGACAATAACCCAATAGGCACTGTAGGTAGAAAGTCTGCCAATGAATTGACTTCCAGATTTCAGTTTTATAAACATTCAAAAACCAAAATTATTTTGGCTTTGGTTATGTCAGAATCATGAGCACATTAAAAAAATACATATATATTACAGCTTTGATTATATATTAATATATTTTCTCTTTTTAATCTTTTGTGCAGTTTTTCATTATCATTAGTTTCAAGGATGATCTCAAGCCGGTCAAACTAAGAGGTCGAGCAACACAGCTAAGGTAAGGGAAGAATGTTTTTTTTTCCTCTCACATATCATTAATTCATTATCTTATTTTTAAGGAATTATATTCTAAACCGAAGAAAGTTTGTAAGATCTAATTTATGGATAGCAGTTTGAACATTGTTCATAGCAGGTAACATTCTATAAAAAGTCATTCATTGGGTCAGACTGGATGTTTAGCATAGGGTAGATTACATGTTGTAAAACAGGGTCAGATTACATAATTGGGAATGCACGTAATGCCACATAATGGTGCTATGCACATACTGAAAATCGTAAATGCTAAATTGTAACGATCACATTGCATATTATATAGTAGGTTTGATCGTAATATTGTACAAATACACCCGCCACAATACAGGACGTATAGACTATAAAGAAAGGTCTCAAGGAAGATGGAATTGAGCTCAGGCCATTTACTTTATTCTTCAGGTGCATGAATATCAAATGGGCACACGTAGATGTAGTGTATTTATGTGACAAAGAAGTACAAAATAGAACTACTAATTGAAATTGTTTAATAATAATAATAATACCCGAATATAATCGGAAGGCACATGGATTTACATTGCCCTCTCTAAAAGAGGCTCGATGCCACCCACCGCATCGCGCGGGCCAACCCACTAGTACATCTTTAGATTTTTCGTTTAGGTCTTTGGAGAATCTGGGATCTATTAGGTTAGTTGAGGGTGGAGTATCCATAGATCATGGTGCCAACATTAATTTTTCTTTTAGGTCTTTGGGCCGCCAGCAATCCAAGAGTCCAACCAGAAAGCTATATCAAATTCATTACCAATCTTACCGTTAAAAAAACTGCTTAATCAGGTTTCCAGCTATGATCGTTCTGGAAAACAGTTTAACAATGTTGCCCCAAGCACCGTATAAATTCTTCTTAGCTGGTAGAAAATCTTAATTTTTATAGTTAAAATGTATCGCCTCTATGGTCATAAGCCATAAAGAATTGGGTTCCGATTTGAAACACCATCCCACTTAGATAAGAAAGAGATGTTTATAAGCTTCAATTTACACAACCCAAGACAACCCAACGTTTTCGAATTCGCCACCCGCTTCCACGGCACCAAGTGATTCTTATGGCCCTCACTAGAACCACCCCATAAAAATCTTCTAATCAAAGAATCCAAACTATTTATAACTTTACAAGGCATTTTGGTACAATGAAAAGTAGTAAGAGGGTAAGCTCTCCAAAACCGACTTTATAAGTGTGACTCCCCTACCGATAGATAGGCAAAAAGCTTTCTATTTGAAAGGCGCACCTCAACCACATGAATAATCGATTTCCAGTTATGGACCTGGTTCACTTTCGCCCCTACCAACACCCCCAAATACTTGAAAGGGAAGGAACTCGCTCTACACTCCACCATACTAGCACAACCCTCCACATCTTCAAAACCCACTCCCACCCCGAAAAGATTGGATTTCGCCAAATTAATCTTAAGCCCCGAACATGTATGGAAGAAACGAAATTTCTAACAATATTAGCTAAATTTTTCTTAGACCATTCACCTATGATAACGCATCATCCGCAAACAAAAGATGGACAAAGAAGGCCCCCCATTTGGAGTGTGAATACCATGAACAACCCCCACCTCCTTCGCCTTCTCCAACATACACGAGAGCGCCTCCATCACAATAAGATACAAAAAGGGGATAAACCAAGATCATCATATTTTTAAACACTAACGGGAAATTAGTAAATAGATCCCTTCAACAAGTTGGTAACACCTTATCATTCATATATCACAACAAACTATCAGAAACCTCAACAAAAAAACACAACCGCCCTTCCACCACCTCCTCTTCCGTCCCCTACCTATGTCCTCTGTCATCACCCAAATTTTTAATTATAGCTAACGGCTAGTTTTATAGCTAGTAAAAACTTCAACACATCATGGCCTACAATCTGAGATTGATACCAGGAACCTCCTAAGGCTATCTGGTGTGGAATGGAGCCTCGAGTGGATTTATTGCGTCACCCCAGCTCCACGTCATCAGGGGATTTTATTGTTTGCTTTCAATGGCGTCAAAGAAATGGAATGGTGCCCCCTTCCACCGTTTTCCTTTTTTATTAGCTTAATTAAAGTGGGGCACACCAAAAGTACTCGTTGTCTGTTGCTATTGTATTGGCGATGGTTCAATTGTGCCCATGAAATAGAGGGCATGAAGCTATTGATGAAAACAATGCTGAAGTGGCAGGGCCACCACCTCCTGCACCGTCTAGCCCAAGTAGGACACCAGCGTTGATGTTTCCGAACGAATAGTAAAGTACCCGTGAGGTTTTCAGGTGGTGCCCCTCCTCCTAACAATATTCTAGTCTAGATTCCAAAGTTATTGGAATAAATAAAGTCTATTGGTTTCTTATGTATCCCAAATTGTTCTAAGCTTCAAAGCTTTGTGTGGTTGAATTTGTGTAAATTATGTAACAAATAAAAGCTAGATGGTTCTGTTTGGTTTTACATGAAACGCCGTCTTTCAAAAGATAAATTATGCCGTATATATGTTCACTTTAAATAAGATTTTAATAAACTTATAAAAATAGTAAACGGTGCTGCCTAGTAGCATAAGGGTGTGTAAAATGGTGTTGTCCGTGAGCTCGATGCCAAGTTCTGATTCGCAATGAACAATGATATATGTAGAGTTTGTAGTAGATTAATTGTCGTAAACAAATATATATTAAAAAAATAAGTAATTTTGGATCGAAAACATGATATTTTATATTCCAACAAAAAGAAACTAATACGCTGTAAATTTTTTTTTTTAAGACCACAAGGTGTGGTTGCCGCCCCCCACCCCTATGCCGTCCCACCACCTGGGCATTTTGGCCCCACCACCATGTTTGGCCCGGCTTAAACGGCAAAATAATGCCGGTGATGCCGCCCCACCCCCTATGCCGCCCCAGGGGGGTGGTGTAGCCAGGGGCATCATTTCATTGCCCAGCCTCCACATCATCATGCCGCCCCGTTGCCCAGCCCCACACCCACTGGTCTAATAGAAGAGTTTTGGTGTTAGTCAGAGTCTTGTTCACGATTGTTGACTGATGTTTTTGTCTTACATGTCGGTAATTACTATTCCATCTTTAAATCAATCGGCCATATCATGTCACCCTCTATCTACTCATGTCATTGCATTTGTGAGTCCCACCACTTAAAAGCTATTGAATTTATGTCGCATCAAATGCATAACGGTATAGTACTAGTTATTATTTTATATATTTATTGCACAACAAGAGAACACCACAGAATAATTCCCCAAGTGTAATCATAGAATACGTGAAAGTGTTGATAGATTCTTATATATAGATCAACAACCATAATAAACATAATTCACGTATACGTGAAAGTGTTGATAGATTCTTATTATATATAGATCAAAAACCATAATAAACATAATTAACGTGGCTAGTGATTCTAACATATTCATATTAACTATCTATATATATGGTTATACCTACACGTAGAATTTAAACCCTCTACCTATTATAAAATGCACATATACACATATATATAGATCATAAATGGGTATATTTATTTTAATTCATTTATGTATGAAGATCACCTTTCACCATGACCAGTGAACATCAATAAGCATCGTGCATTGTTTGGGTCAAGAGCCTTGTGTAGCTTATTTTTGGGAATTCCATGTATGGAAATTATTAACTTCTCCACATTTTTGAAACATTCAATTATATGTCTTCACATTCAAATTCGTGTTTTCTTAAAGTACATTTTCATCTACCATACCATGTAAATAGATTATGTACTTGTATTGGACTGGATATATGATATGCAAATAATGGTATACGTAACTACATAATCATGTACATACGGCTGGCTATATGTGTGAAATTGTTATAAACAAGACCATAGACATACATCTCATTAAATATGATTACTTTCGTGACATCATCCTAACTCATAACAATGAGCCTATGTTTAGGTTTCTTAGAGTTTCTTCTCATTTATATCATTGTGTGACAACACGAGTATACAATTTTTATACTTAGGGAACCAAAAAACCCCAATAACTGTTTTCTTCTTAAAATTGCTCAATTAGACAACTTATTTTTTAGGGGCACTCTTTCTCACTAGTCCTCTTTCTCAAAAGGATCCTTCACTACTTTTCAAATCATTCCTCCCTAATATCAAATCACACGACATAACCACGCACCTCCACTGTGTTTGGGATCTTTTTTCGGCTAACACCGACAAGTTTCAAGCACGCGGAGGTCCCCACTTGCGATACCTTTAATTAGTTGGCATATATGATATTACGTAAATATATGTATATACAAAAGTACACACAATACATGGAGACAACTTGAGGTTCTTGAACAAGTAGGTGAAAAGTTCTGAAACCATACCTCAAGCACCGGATCATACAATGGTTGCTGTATGTACACTGTCTTTTATCTAACAGGTTATAGGTATTTGTAATCGAATACAATATGAGGATATAGTAAGAGATCAACTAGACCACATATATTTAATTAAAATCAAAATGATTACTTCAACCATTATATGATTAATTGCAAAAAGATAAACGAAATGAAAGATAAAATCCATCAAACAATCATTAGCTCCTATTTGGCTATTGAGAGGGAACTGTTGTTGTTAACAGGTTAACAACTTGACTAACAAATAAATTATGCCAACATCCTTAGACTTGTGACTTGTATACACTACACAGTCAGAGTTTCTAAGTTCTACCTCCATAACACATCTGGTATAATCTCCATTTTAAGGGTTAAAGACACTAATATACGAGTTCAGTTAGCTAATGCCAGATTCAGTTAACACATGTTTTCTCTACATACATACAATCTTCTATAGCAAATCCTTGCATTTTCACATTATCATTACTTTTTAATTTATTTTTCATAATTAACTTAGAGTTTATACCATATAAAATTATGTATAAACTTTTTATGTAACTTTTTATAATAAATAAACCCTATAAATCAAATTATTGTACAAAATACAACAACATTGGTGTAAAAGTTATATTCGTTCTTATATTCTCCCACTTGGTCGAGTACATGATATTCAAAACTAAAGTTTTACAAAATGTTTCACAACTATGATCAACATGGTTAAAACAAGTTTTACTACTAAGGAGCCATCACTAAAGTTTTTCAGGTCAGAGGTCCTAGTTTGCATACACGATATGAAGCAGCTTTTCAACCTCGGACTCGACACCTGAGAAAACATGCTTAAAATGGTCAACATAAAGTTGGTAAGTTATGGTCTGTAAAGAAAACATTATAGTCCATTTCCAAAAAAAATGTTTAAGTATGACATTATCCCAAATGTTTATGTAACCATCCCCTTGAAGTGACTCTCACTCTAAATCCTTTCATCTAATGTTTATATTGGGTGTTTCCAAATTAATTTTGGAAACCCTACATTGGAATGCTTACCAGGCGTTCCATTCCCATAAATGTATATGTGAGGTGTTCCCGAAATGGTTAGAAAAGTCATTCCTTGCAACTAATGATGGATAAATGTATGGATTTGATTGTAGTTAATGAAATGCACAGTGATCAAATTATTGCCTTGCAAGGACAATGATATATGTGCCTACATAAAGCCTATAACCAAACCGTGACAAGTGCCATTTGCCTCGCATATCTTACACTCCTCACAAGTGCAAGACAACAAAATCGGCCACAAATACACCCTTGCTCCAAAGGGTGGGATTGTCAATCCCAATAGACCTATTTGAAATGGTCAAGTAGACTAAGGGTTAACGAATAAAGCAACACGAGGTCTTTCCCTGAGCTCAAATCCACAATGTCTTATGCGCACATAGTTGATACGGGAGCTTTCATTACCTCGCAAAACCATTTACGCTTTGATAAAAACTCATTTTTAGCCTAAAGGAACTAACATGTTTTCCACCCCGAAAATATTTACAAAAATAGTAAAAAGTGGGGTTCATGAACTCACCTCGACATCCATGCAAGTGCTAGAAATAATAAGACCAAGACCCAAACACAGCCTACAAATGTCTTAAATCACATAAGATACTAAGGTTGGAAAAATGTTCATATCTGACAAGTCGCACACCTAACTTTCATAGAAATAGAGATGTTTCAAGTTGTCGATGTGTTGGTGATTGATTATCCGAGTTCATGTTACATACATACATATATGTATACTGTTGCCAAATATACACACTTAAGTTTTCACACAAATACATATAGTTTCTACATAGTCGTCTTGTGAGGAAAATAACATATACGATATATTTACTTTCTCATGAAGCCGTTCGTTGTGACACCCTGGCAAATCCCACATCGGCTGTGGTCAGGAGAGATCCTTGATTCATATGTAATCCAATACCTCTTAATCAAAAACGCATTTTGGAGCTTAATGGTAGTGGATGAGAGGAAAACCCCACAGTTAAGCGTGCTCAGGTGGGAGCAATACCAAGATGGGTGATCTTTGCTGAGATTACGCTTTGAATTTCTGGTAGTAGATCCATAATCAAAGAAGTGTTTGTTATTATTGCAGAAGAAATGAAACAAAAGATACGGTAGAGCTAGGACAGTTATTGTATGAGGTCTACCCAGTGCTAGATGTAGAGGCGCATAATAGATCGATATGAACATTATGAGCTGTCCCGTAATAAAACCAGTTGTTGCTGATACCTTCTTCTCGGATCTTTCTTCTCATTCTTTCATAACGTGAGCTCGGAGAAAGAAGAGATAGGAGGGTCCTATGGAGAATGTGGTCAGAAATCCATAATAGAGTCCGACCACAACGATCGAATTGATTATCTTCATGCATAATGATACTAGATTACCTAGTAGAAAAGATTTCAAAATCATCACAAACCTCCCTTTTTCTCTTCTAGGAAGTCTCCACCGGGGCAACATAAAACAAATTTGTGAGTTTTGGACAGGCAACCCATTGGGGCAACGCGGACAATATTGGTGGTGAGAAGGGCTTGATTTTACAGATGGTATCAGAGCCACTCCTGTGCCGTTCGAGATGGTGGGGCAAACGTCATCGAGGACGATGAGACTCTAAGGGGATGTGAATGTGACACCCTGGAAAATCCCACACCGGTTGTGGCCAGGAGAGATCCTTGGTTTATATGTAATTCAATGCCTCTTAAATAACCAACACGTTTTGGGTCTTACTGCTAGTGGATGAGAGAAGAACTCCACAATTAAGCATGTTCAGGTGGGAGTAGTACCAAGATGGATGACCTTCTGGGAAGTCTCCACCGGGGCAATAAAAAACAAATCTGTGAGCTCTGAATGGGCAATCCATCAGGGCAAAGATAACAATATTGGTGGTGAGAGGGGCCAAATGTTACATTCGTAAACATAGGCATGCTAACACTTAACACCATTTGAACCTAATACGTTTAGCGCATAGCACCAAGTAAAGATATACTTATATGTATTTACTTAAAAAAGTTTTCGAAAAGTCGTCTTATTCTTGAAAGTTGGTACACTGATATTCTATTATAGTTTATAGAGATATATTATCCAAAATACTCCCATATATAGAGGGTTAGGATCCATTGAGAACTCGATGAGTTGCAAGAACTCGACGTAAAATGCATTTTTTTTCCACACTGGTGTAATAACACATAAACCCCGCTGTAAAAATAAAAAAGAAAAAATACATAAATTTACGCTGAATTACACCGGTATAAAGGATTTTTACCCCATGTAAATATATTAATATTTAATTCAATATTTTATTGTTGTTTAATTTTTGAACCACATATTCATTTTTTATTAAAATAAGTTTGTGGTTATAAAGTGAGCTCTTATTGTTCTCACAACTCAAGGGAGTTCTCAAATGATCTCAATCCTGTATGTATGTATGTATGTATGTATGTATGTATGTATGTATGTATGTATGTATGTATGTATGTATGTATGTTTGTATGTATGTATAGTTAAGAGTATGAAAGCGTTCCAAGACTTGTAATAACGACGAAATTTCCATTTTCACATAAAATGTTATTTTTTTCTCAACTTACACATATATATTTTTTTGGAAAACATAGTTTTATGAAAATATCCATTCTAAACACTCAATTTAACATGTCTTAGGTTTATTTTAGTCAAAATAAACATCTAACATCCAAGACCACATTAACACACATCATGTCAAAATTCACAAGATATGTTCAAAAATGTATATTTTAGCATGTTAACTCCAAATTTTAATACAAATCACTTTGTTTAACCTTCCTAGCCTATAGAGGGTGTTTTCTCATGACAAAACTTTTCGCATCTTTCAAAAACTCAATTTTGTAAGGTTAGGGGTTTTAATTATCCTTAAGCACAAAAATCATGTTTGAATCACAATGAATCAGTTTTAAACATGATTGATCACATTTTTGCCCTTAATATAGCTTACATTAACCTTTCAAAGTGAAAAAAACATGATTAACACTTTAATTTTGAAAAATTTAAGTTTACACATTTTACTTAAATGGTTTTTAACTAATACCTAGATGTCATCCTTGCGCATTGCAGCGTGATGTAAAAGTGTGCCAAAGAGCACCAATGTCACATCATCTGGAAAATCGTGTGTATGAAAACACAATCACTAACATTTAACCAACATTTTTATTTTGTTTTAAAAAAATCTACAAAATATATAGTTAAGATCATGCAATGGACGCGAGTAATGTATAACCCACCATTGCATAAATAACTTGATAATTAGTATATAGGAAATGATTTAAACAACTAAGAAAGTTGATTAACAATAGTTTACCATCAAAACATGTAATCATCATCATAAACAAGTAACACATAACACATTTCAAGGTGTTGATCATATCTAATCATGGTTCTTAGTTACATGAGTAACATTATTTAAGCAAAACACAAGTAACCCCCTGTTACGGTTTTAATCTCACCCATAAACCATTACTTTAATCACAATCTAAACACCTTAAAACCTTGATTTAATCCTTTATTGAAACACATCTCATCCGGGTGCTACAACTTGTATCAATTAGAAACTTTTAAGCACTAAAGTGACTTTCCACTAGCTTAAAGCTAAGGATGACTTAACCATGGATTAGAGGGGTTTTAAGCTAGATTTTGAGGTGTAACTTCATTATTAAGCTCACAACCATCCTTCCACACCTTAAAACACTTGTTTTTAGGGTTAGATTAGCGTGATTTTAGGATGCTTGAAGAAAAAAATGAAGGGGTTAAGGGGTTAGTGTTTGGGCCATGAGTTTGTAAATAGGTTTTAGAGTAAGAATCTTGGCTAAAAGATGTTAGTTATAAGGTGTGGAAAAAGGGGTAATTTAAGGGTAAACCTTAGGGGTAGTTTTAGGACTTTATGCATAATTTTTCTTGGAAAACAAGGTGAGGAAAAGAAGTGGGGAGCCACATCCCTTATCTAACATGATTTGAGCCTTTGGGAGCAAGTAATTGCCTTAGCCGAAAACACCATCGTCCTTCCACCACCTCCTCCGCCCCCTACCACTGTCCTGTGTCATCACCAAAAATGATTTTTTTTAATTATAGCAAACGACTAGTTTTATAGCCGGTAAAAACTTTAACACATCATGGCCTACAACCTGAGATTGATACCAGGAACCTCCTAACTAGAACAATGGCTAGGGAAGACACCAAAATCTCTAAGATTAGATAAGATTTAGTGTGTGATCTTTCAATATTAAGCTCCTAGCACCACTACACACTTGAATCACACTTCGTTTTATGTTGTTTTTTAGTATGGAAGATTTGAAAATGACAATGGTGATGGGTTAGAGGGTATCGATCTGGTCGTGAGTTTCAAGAGGAAGGAAGAGAATGAGTTTTTGATGAATGTTATTAATCTAAATGATCTTAATTATTATAGTCCCTTCATAACTTAGCTTGAATCCTAAGTCGTTTGTGTAAAATATTAAGAAGACATAGATGTGATGGTGGTGTCAGCTTTAGGGGGTAGGGGAGGCATTAGGGGTTGATTAAAGAGGAGGTATCACACAATGGATAATAGCACAAAATATCTCTTTATTACTAATTACACCGGGTTAGGGTTTGTGGGATTTATCGGGTCTATAAACCTGAGCATTCGGGACATTAAGTTAGCCTGAAATAATCCTCAAACAATATTATTTTATGCGTTGATAAATAATTTTGGCTTTCGTTAAATAATTTGCAAGTTATACGCGTACCGGGCGCGATACAGGAACTTTATTAATTATAAGGAGATTTAGATTTTGAGCTTCCAATTATGATTTTGGAACTGGAAATTACTTATTAGTAAGTAAAAATACGATATATTTAATATTCCGGAGTTCCGGGATTGTTTTGGTTATTAATGTTTACAAGGTATCACCGAAGTATCCCTACTGGACTAGTTTGCTATCACAGAGTTGCATCACTTTTTCAATCAAACTAATGCAATACAATACATCAAATGAGGACTTTGTTATTCTCTAAAAATTAATCCATGACAATTAAATGCAAATTGTACGGATTTGCCTCGTTTTTACCAATTGTCACATAATAAAAATTACTAGTAAAGAAAAAAAATAGTATTTTGAAATCAAAGAAATATAAGTAAATATTATTTCTTGACCAATAGCATAAAAAGTTAGACGATTGTACAATAAAATAAAATTTTAATTTAAACAAAGTAACTTTTTGTAAAAAAATAAAAAAAATATATATAATTAACAAGTTACAACCTCAATATTAGGGGATCAGGGCACTCCATGGCAACACCTGCGCAAATACCTTTGCCGAGTTACCGTTGCCGCGCTGCAACATTTCCACCCTCCCCTCGGCTACCCTCATTTTTGAACTATCCCGGCAATATGTAACCGATCAACAACGGAGGATTGAGATTATTATTTTTTTTTGTGTAGATTTGATATGACAAGGGAGGATTCGCTAGGGCTCAACAACTTTGCCGAGAACGTTCAGACACCATTACACTCATTGGTCTTTCATAGCATTGAAGGGACATTCGTTAATCGCAAGTACCTTTTCTAATAACATCACTTTCAGATGATAACTAGTGGGAATGCCCGCACGTTGTTGCGGGTGCGTTTGTTTTGTTGCCTCAAAGTTGTTGTTGGTGTTTGTGGTGCGTGTATGGCATTTATGGACGATTCATGATCGTGATATTAAGTATGTAGGAAGCAACAACCTAATAATTAGTTATAAATTATTTAGTATCCATGAGTTCTTGAGTACCTTGAATAAGTTTATAAAACTACCGTTGGATACTTTATATAACTGTGTGATATTTCGACATTTATAAAACTATGTTGTATATAAACAAAGCTTTATAACATAGATTTTTAAAATGTAATATAGAGTTAAAAATAATGCAGACAAAAAATTCAACTCCTGGTAAGTTCTATAATTTTTTTTCATTGTATGTAGTTTATTTAACAAGTATTGTGTTTGTTAGGTTCAACCGGTTGGTTGTTTCCGCAAACTGAAATTAATTATGTTAATAAGTTGAATTGAATTGATAAGAATTGGGACCACTAATATTAAACTGACCCGAGTCCATTTAAACTAAACCCTACCTGAAAAATTTTGTGTTGGATTGATGGCGTGTTAACTCACACCCCTAGCTCCATGTCCTGAACATATAGTTCTGATTAAAAGCAAAACAAAAAAAAATGAGCCTATGTGCCAAATCCAATTGTTAAAAAGGTTTGCACATGCAACGACTTATAGAAAGTTATTTGGAAAATACTATATAGTTATATTGAAGCCATACTTGGTGGTTATGAGGAATAAGATAACTAAATCAAAAATCTAGTATCAATAAAAAAGATATAAAACCCCAAAAGCTACATGATAAGATTAGCGAGTTTTAGGGCAAAGATAACATTATATACAACACGAATGTCCTGTATCAATTAAGTTGATGCGTCTGTTTCAAAACACATTCTCTTTAAATCTCTCATTGTTTTAATTTCCTACATAGAAATTTTTACTTAACAATAATAGAAGACCGAAACTCTAGCAAAAAAAAAAAAAAAGAGGAGGCCATTAGATAGGATAAATAATGTCATACCATATTGTTCAACCATCTCTAGTCCCTGATTTGGCTATCTCCTTTGGGTCCTACAAAAGATAATCAACAAAGAAACTTCACGATAACTAATTTAAATCTCAAATATTTTACAATTTATCAAATGAAGTTACTAAGCCAATACAACGTAAAAATGTATGCCAAAGTCCAATATTTTATTGGGAAAAGGTAATGCAATACATACCGTTTTAGGCTGATGACCCAGGCAGAAAGCTTTCGTCTTTGTCTCCTTTTCACAAATCATAAATCGTTCCATTTCACGCTCGATATGCTTGCGCGCATCCATTAAAGCCTGCTAGTAAGAGGCACTAACCTATGTCCACATGCTTGGTCGTCCCTTTTCACAGATAAATGGGAAGCATATTCTATTTCTCTATGGTTGGAGATGAGAAGAATGAGAAGCATGTAATTTTTGAGACATGAGAAGGTGAGAATACATATACACTTCATGGACACTCAAAGGTCTTAATATTAAGCATTCAATTAAGATTTATTGTGTTTTATGAGGGTGAGTTACATCTTGAGATGAATATAAAGTATCTATTAGATACATATACAATTGGCATTAATTGTTGTACAAGAGGGCATAAAAGGAAGAAATTGGACAAAAATTATAGATTTATACTAAGACTCTTGATATGCCATCTTAAAAAAGATGTAAATTTACCTTCTTAGCTATCAAGCACCCATTATATAATAGTATAGATATAGATATAGATATAGATTAACAAGTTAGCAAGTAAATGAATTAAATTGCGAACATGTAACGACTGAATCAAATTTCTACAATTTAACAATTTGACCAATAGATTAACTAAAACTCAAACACGTGATGAGAGAACCAAAATCTAAATTCAAAGATAGAAATAGTATTAACCTTGAAAGGGAAAGTAGCATTCAAAGGTTTCAATTTAATTGAGCTTGTGATACCTTTTAGAAAGAATCAAAAGCTTATCACTTTTAATTTTTTTTTTAAACTTAGCTTTCATTCAAACAATGCTAAAACGGTCCTTGTTTAAAGGACCGTTTTGACTAACTTTTAGTAGCTATGAAATTAAATAACAATGTACCATCAGTCCTAGCTTTTAAAGTTTTAACTTTGTCATTCAAAATCCTATGGCATTTTATCGGATAACATGTCTTGTTCGTCTAATCCCATTAGGATGTTGGATATAGTGGGCTTTAACCTTTGATTTAAAGGGAAAATTTGTTTTTGACTGATGACTAATGGGCTAATTAGTTGCTAGACTTTTTAGAATACTAATTGGGTCCATTAGATCACGCTCATTTTATTCTGTTAAGGCCCCTTTTGTTTTGAACGGCAAATTAAGGCCCCTTTTGTTTTGTGGAATTCTATGTGTTGTAAAACACCAAAGAAATCAAATATCAAAACTAAACGATCAACAACAAAACACAACTCAAACGATTCTTTATTCAATCAACGAATTCGTCATCACAGATTAACAATGTTGAGACGAATTTAACAATGAAAGAAATTAGAAAGAAAATTGTAAACGAATCGAATGAGATATTCGAGATCAGCCTAAGCCTTATATAAGCACCCAATTATCCCCAATTCTGAAACCCTAACAGACTTTAACGACTCTGGTTTCAATTTGGCAATAATGGTCCTCCAGCTTTCAGCACTTATTAATATGTAAACTAAAACTAATAAACTTTGATAATTGTCAGATATGGCCCCTCAACTCCCCTGCACCATTGAATTATGCTTTATACTCAACAATCTCCACCTTAAAGCATAATCAATCATCAAGTTACTCCAAGTAACCCTTTAAACTCATCAAACTTTGTCCCAGGCAAAGTCTTAGTCATCATATCAGCTGGATTCTCTTGAGTGCTAATCCATTTCACATCAACTTCCTTAGCATTCACCACATCTCTAATGAAAAACAATTTCACCTTTATATGCTTGGTCCTTTCATGAAACACACTGTTTTTAGATAACTGAATTGCTCCAGAATTATCACAAAACACTTCTGTATGTTCCAGATCAATGCCCAAATCTGTAACCAGCCCCTTTAACCATAATGACTCTTTTACCCCTTCAGTCAAAGCTATGAATTCAGCTTCTGTGCTTGATAATGCAACCACATGTTGCAACTGGGCCTTCCAACTTACTAAATTTCCCAAAACAAGGAAAGAATAACCAGTTATTGACCTTCCTCTATCCAGGTCTTTGGCATAATCAGAATCTACAAAACCTGTGACTGTTTTGCCCCTATCACTGATTTTATCACCAAACATCAACCCAATGTCTTGAGTACCCTTCAAATACCTCAAAATCCATTTTACAGCTGCCCAATGTTCTTTGCCAGGCTTTGCCATAAACCTGCTCACAACACTCACTGCATATGCCAAATCAGGCCTTGTGCAGATCATCAAGTACATGAGACTGCCAACTGTATTTGCATATGGCACCTTCTCCATAAATTTCTTCTGTTCTTCTGTCTTAGGAGAGTTCTCACATGATAGCTTAAAATGTGCACCAAGTGAAGTAATAACTGGTTTACAATCAATCATACCAGAATTGATTAACACCTTCTTGATATAAGAGCTTTGACTTAACTTTAGCTGTTTGAGGCTCCTGTTTCTTCTGATCTCCATACCTAAGATCTTTCTAGCCTCTCCCAACTCTTTCATATCAAATTCCTTCATTAACAGCTTCTTAGTGGCTTCTATTTCACTTCTGTCTTTACATGCCAATAGCATGTCATCTACATATAGTAACAAATAGACAAAACTGCCCTTCTTATACTCCTTGTGATAAACACAACTGTCATAACTGCTTCTATTGAATCCATTAGCCACTATGTAGTCATCAAACCTCTTATACCACTGTCTGGGTGACTGTTTCAACCCATACAGTGACTTCATTAACAAACAAGCCTTTTCTTCATGACCCTTAACCTCATAACCCTTTGGTTGAGCCATATAAATCTGTTCCTCCAGATTCCCATGTAGAAAAGCTGTTTTAACATCCAGCTGCTCTAATTCTAAGTCAAAAGCAGCTACCACAGAAAGAATCACTCTAATGGAAGTGTGTTTGACTACAGGAGAAAAGATCTCATTGTAGTCAATACCTTCTTTCTGTGTAAAGCCCTTAGCCACTAGTCTGGCTTTATACCTTGGACCTTCACCCTCTTTGATACCTTCTTTCAGCTTGTAAATCCACTTACATGACACAAGCTTCTTATCTTTTGGCTTGTCTACAAGCTGCCAGGTTCCATTTTTATATAATGAATCCATCTCTTCATCCATGGCAACCTTCCACTTTTCTCTATCACTTGAATTCACTGCATCTTCATAGGTGATAGGTTCATACATACTATCATTCTCAGCAGCCATAAACACAACTGCTGAGATATTATCATCTTCTCTGAACCTTAAAGGCTTCACTATCTGCCTTCTTTCTCTATCTCTTGCAATACAAGGTTCTGAACTACCAGTTTCTTGATTGTTTACTAATCCTGAGGTGTTATCCTCACTATGACCAGTTTGCACATCTTCATACTGATTTCCCAATGGCTCCACCTCAACCTGAATACCCTCATCAGTATACTTTGTCTTCAAAGCTTTCTCACCAATCAAGTCTTTGTACATTATATCTTCTTTGAATGCCACTATATCTCTACTCAAAAACACTTTAGAGTCTTCACCATCCATCTTCCATACTCTGTATCCCTTTGTACCATCAGGATATCCCAGAATAATACATCTAACTGCTCTTGGTTCCAGTTTCCCTTGGCTTACATGTGCATAAGCCAATGAACCAAAAATTCTGATGTTGCTATAGTCTGTCTTCTCTCCTGTCCAGACTTCCATAGGAGTTTTACTTCCTATGGCAACAGATGGTGATCTGTTTATGAGATAAGCAGCTGTTGTAACAGCTTCTGCCCAAAACTTCTTTGGCATTCCTACACTGATTAGCATGCATCTCACCTTGTTTAACAAGGTTCTATTCATTCTCTCAACAAGACCATTTTGTTGAGGGGTTCCAGGCACTGTTAAATGCCTCCCAATACCATGTTTCTTACAAAACTCATTGAACTCATTTGAACAAAACTCTAGTCCATTGTCTGTCCTTAGTCTTTTAATTTTCTTCCCAGCATGATTTTCAATTAATGCTTTCCAATCTTTGAAACTTTTAAAGGCTTCATGTTTGTGTTTTAACACAAACACCCATACCCTTCTTGAAAAATCATCTACTAAGGAAAGAAAATACCTGGCACCACCAAGTGATGCATTCTTTGTAGGTCCCCATAAATCAGCATGCACATAATCAAGTATTTCCCTGGTCTTGTGCTTGCTTCTTGTGAACTTTACTCTATGAGCCTTTCCCATGATGCAATCTTCACAAAAACCTTCACATTTATCTGAAAAACTGATAAGCTGCTGCTTTCTCAGTTCTTGCAGCCCTTGATCACTAATGTGACCAAGCCTTCTGTGCCACAAGGTTGCATCACTGAGCTCATCATGTTGGACACTACAGTTCTCACCCATCATCACTGTTCCATCAAGAATGTAGATGTTGTTATCTTGTCTTGAACCAGATAACACCACCATAGATCCTTTTATCACTCTTGCCTTTCCATTCTTAAGACTAACATTATAACCTTCTTTTTCAAAGGTTCCTAATGACAATAAACTTCTCTTCAATTCAGGGATATATCTCACCCCCTTGAGTTCAAATTCCATACCATTTTCCATCCTGAATACTACTGTCCCAATACCTTTTATTGCACAAGACCTGTCATCCCCTAATTTTACAAAACCATAATCACCATACTTAATAGTTTTGAAAAATCTTTTTACAGGGGTCATATGGAATGATCCTCCTGAGTCCATCACCCATCTACTGATCACTTCATCACATGACAGAACCATTAAAACATCTGCACTATCATATCCATCAGATGAATGTGCATCATCTTGTGCAATATGACTATTCTGCCCTTTGGTCCCATTAGTTTCCTGTTTCTTTTTCTTTCTCTCTGGACAGTCTCTTATCAGGTGATTCTCAGAGTTGCACACATAACACCTTCTTTTGAACTTGGACTTCGATCTTGATGGATTTCTGCCTTGTTTCTTGAACCTCTTCTCAGTTCTTCCTCTTACCAATAAACCTTCTCCACCTTCTTCTTTTTGGTCTGATCTCTTCTTTAACTCTTTAGAGTTTAGAGCAGCTAGCACTTCCTCCATAGACAATGTATCTCTTCCATACATTAAAGTGTCTACAAAGTGCTCAAAAGACTGAGGCAAAGAAGTTAGAAATATGATGGCCTGGTCTTCATCTTCTAGGGTAACTTCAATATTTTCCAGATCAAGAATGAGTTTGTTAAACTCATCTGTGTGATCTGTGAGTGTCTTTCCTGGACTCATCTGGAAAGTGTATAATCTTTTCTTTAGATACAATCTGTTAGCTAAAGATTTTGTCATATACAAACTTTCCAGTTTTGCCCAAACACCAGCAGCAGTGGTTTCTTTAGACACCTCCCTCAGAACTCTATCACCCAAACTTAAGATAATAGCACTATGTGCTCTTTCCATCATCTCTTTCTTTTCTTTATCAGTAAGATCACCATTTAAGTTGGCTTCACCCAACAGGGCATCAACTACACCCTGATGAACCAGCAAGGCCCTCATCTTCAACCTCCAAAGGCTGAAATCATTCTTTCCATCAAATTTCTCAAGTTCAAACTTTGTTGACACCATGATCGTCCTCTACAACTGATCACCTACTTCAGATCAACCACTGATTTCTTTGATCGAGCCACAAACCTTGGCTCTGATACCAATTGTTGTAAAACACCAAAGAAATCAAATATCAAAACTAAACGATCAACAACAAAACACAACTCAAACGATTCTTTATTCAATCAACGAATTCGTCATCACAGATTAACAATGTTGAGACGAATTTAACAATGAAAGAAATTAGAAAGAAAATTGTAAACGAATCGAATGAGATATTCGAGATCAGCCTAAGCCTTATATAAGCACCCAATTATCCCCAATTCTGAAACCCTAACAGACTTTAACGACTCTGGTTTCAATTTGGCAATAATGGTCCTCCAGCTTTCAGCACTTATTAATATGTAAACTAAAACTAATAAACTTTGATAATTGTCAGATATGGCCCCTCAACTCCCCTGCACCATTGAATTATGCTTTATACTCAACACTATGAATTTGGAATTGAACTGAAATTGAAATCGAAAAAAATTCCATCTAAAATCATGCTTGGTTAGATGGAATCTCCAAATTGATTTTTTGTTATTATCTTCGACCCATGAATCATCAGATGACGAATGAAGAAATACGAAATCTATTATTTGTTGTTCATTTCAATTCGTTTGAAATCCAAAATTGATTGTTTATTCCATATCAAATCAATGCAGATATGTACAAAAATCATTCATGAAGGTGCAATTCTTACATCAAACAAAATAAATAAATAACTCAAATCGAAAGCGGACTTGATGAGTAAGAAATTCAAATCGAACTAGAAATTGATGAATAAAAAGAATAAAATTAAACAAAATATCTGTTGAAATATAAGTATAAGTATTAATTCAAATGTTATAACAATATTACTATTGGGCTCGTTTAGTGTGTTTGTTATAACAGGCTTTGGTATTGGGCTGAGAAAGTTACAAGTTACAAGCCCAAGTTGTTATAAGGAGAGGCCTGGTCCAAGAGCCCGAATAGGGTTTCAGTGTGCTCAGCTATAAAAGGAGAAGAGAGTTCGAGAAGATATTTTGATCGTCTTCGTCAGTCTGTCTAGTCTCTCTCTAGTCTCTCTCTACAACCATCTGTATTAGGGTTTGTATTATTGTAAGTCTTTGTATTCGTCTTGTATTTTGTGTTATCATCTGCTGATTATCATCAGCAGATGTTGAGGATCTTGTATCTTTATTAGTTTCAGTGATTGCTGAAACTATTCTGGGTTTGGTTTGGGAGTTTTCTGGTTTGGGTAATAATAAAAGTTTTGTCACCGTTTTGTCGCTATTTCTCTTGTGTTCTTTTGTTTCTCATTCTGGTTGTATGAGTTTATGGTTGTTGGTTAGTTTAGACGTTAGATCCATAGTTTTCTACAATATCAATAAGTTCGATGGAATTATGGATCCCATGTCCTTAAAATTGTACGTTGTACGTGGTTCAAATTTTAATGTGCACGTTTCAATGTTTCATCTTAGATGTTGTGACGATGATGCTTAGAATTTGTGATAGAAAATGGGGGAGAGGAAGGTTAAGTTTGTAATTTAAAATTTTTAACATTTCAATTCCCGTTATATTTTTTACAAACCAAACACAATACAAAAGTTGGAATTAATTCCAATTCCTTTGAAGTATTCCAATTTCTTCAAAATCATTCTATCAACCAAACGACCCCTAATGCTTATTACTCACTTTTAAAGGACATTTGCATCCACAACGCACACCCAAACATAAGAAGAACTAAAAGTACGTTTATCCAAGATACATATGTTAAATCATGAGAATATCAATATATATACACAAACACACTTTTACATAATACTTACGATGTGTGATACATTAAAACTTGAAGAACCTCGTTGAACCCTAGCCAATAAATCTCCATCATTGGCTATGTGAACATCATTTGATAGTTGACTCTTTGATAGTACACGCCACTTATCAATGTATGCCATCGAGTCTTGATCTATGTCGGGAAGTTGACGTGCTTTAAGAATCTTAAGGATCTTTTTAGATTTACCAAGAAGCTGGGCTGCAATTCGAATGTTGTCTCCCCTTTTGCCTATTTCATGGTGATGGCACTTGACTTTTATGACATGTTCTAAGTTAGTAAAGCAAGCAACTAACAAATCTGCTATTACATTTGATATCCAATCAAAAAGTTCATCATCGCGAGGCCAATTTTCTTTCTCATTGCAGTACAAGAACATAGTCTCACTGATTCTATACATGGAACTTGCAAGTGTGAACTTATTAGGTGAATGATCTATACTTGGACTTTTGTTGCTCTTAAACCGTATCACATTTTTTGCTGCTTCATGACCCAACCATTTAAGAATCTCCTTTGACGTTTTCCCTTCACGCGCCTTCTTTTGAAGATCAATTTGTTGCCACGTGCCATATATTTCAACTTCTGTCCATGCATGTCTTGCTGTTTTTCTTGCATTTACTAAGTCACCATCTGCATTGAAGCATTCTTCAACATGTCTTACAAATTGAAGGCCTTCTCTAATGCTACCAAGTAACCATTTGCAACGATCATTCCCAATGTGCGGAAGTGCAATCGCAATTGCTGTCAACGTTACTAGTACAAGGCTCCAACAATAGTGTGTTTCTTCTTCACATAAAGGTGGGACATTAATATTGTCGAACTCTAATACCCCATTAAATCCTTTAGATTTCTCTAGAAGTTCAATAAGCTTTCGTGGCTCTTTCTCTTCATATTCTTTAAGGAGCTTACTTATAGAATGAAACATATTCCTTACTATACGATTTGAAAGTTTTGCCTCATCTTCAATTTGTACCACATACCTTTTATATTCTTCTATTTCTGATCTTGGAGTGCTATTAGATACATTTGCCACCTTTCTAAACATTTTTAAAAATGACTTGAAGAAATACCAACAACAAGAGAGTAAGACAAGGAATATTCTTGGAACGAGACATATAACTTTACATATAACCAAAACCGTCATATGAAGAGCTATACAAAAGTTCAAAAAGATGTTCTTTACTATATGAAATACTATTTTACAGTGGCGACCAGGAATATATGAATGGATATGGTTGCGTTTCCATTGTTGAAGTCTCTGGACCCAATGTTTCTCGACTAGGAACACATTTAACTCATTCTTGCTCCATTTCTTAGAGATAATGTAACTACTATTTGATGTGAAAAATCTAAAAATTGGTGCAATACTACCTATTGCAACTCCAATTGATTGCACGAAAATAATAACCTTGATTGACCACTTATAATCTGAAGTACCAAAAAAATCATCTTTCATCACACTTACAAATGATACCAAATACAAACCTGATAACATAGCAAGGCCTGAGCATATATCCCCACAAGCAGAAGAAGCTGGTGAGTAAGCAATTACAAGTTGGGGGTCACAACTTTCTACCATCATCCAATATTTTTTTACATAACATCTTAGTTCCTTGTAGGAAAACCTTTTCCCTTGATGACATGAAACCAATCCTTGTGACTTGTTGTATTGGTGTTCTAATTTTTTTCTAGATGTTGAAGCTGCCATAGCTACTGAAAATGGCCATAGGATGGGAAAAATCAGTACCGGAATAAATGGAACAAAAAGCGCATGAGTATAAATTTGGATCAATATATTTACAATAACGGTGATGACAAGAATTTCCAAGGCCACGATGTTCACTAGAAGCTCTTTATCATTCATAAGCCCAAAAGAAGGTAGAAAATTAGCTAACATGGTGACCAAGAAAAATATGCTGCAATTCTTTGCGGTAGAAACTTCAATGCGAGACATTTCAGTAGTAAGATCAACAGGCAACTTCATTGCTATTGCAATAAGCGTGAGTGTAGCGGCGTTGAGAGTGAAAAACCTGTTTGGAAACCATAATTTCCATTGCCAAAGCCCACGTACAAGATCGGCTGCCATTGCAATTGTGCATATCAATGATGCTACAGCAGTATACAAGCCCACCCATGGCATGGCATCCTCAGGTGATTCCAAACTCATTATGATACACTACGGATAAACCACGATTGCGCTAAAAAATGAAGAGAAATATCCAACATCAAGTTTACAAAGATATCTGTTCATAAGTTCGTGGAAATAGATATCAAGATTTCATTTTACAATTTTATCCCTTTGAATGCTTCTTCCCTGATCCTTCCTAAGGTTGATGTGCAATATATATTTAATTTATGAATGTCACTATGTGATTGAAAGCTTAGTAAATGCATCGTTTAGCTAAGCATGAACCAAAGTAAACGCATACTTTAAAATTTTGAATATTTCCTACTATAGTAACAAATCGCAATTATAAAAAATGCATATTGCCCGCACTAAAAACATGAATAAAGTCAGAAATTTAAAAACATTTTTTTTTTTTGCCAAAAAGGGTACTTTGTGGCTAATTTACTGGAAGTTATATTCTTAATATATTTTGAATATGTAAATAATATGCTTGGTTAGACTCTGTATGAAGCTCACTAGCTGGAGGCCTATTTACTAAACGAGCACCAATGTAGTCTTGAAGTCAAGTAAACTATCTTCATTTCAAGAGATGAAAAGAAAGTTATTTTACAGAGAACTATACAAATAACTTAAGTAAAGACAGGTGTAATAGGTCACTAGGACCACCTAGAACGTAAGACTAAGGACTCCATCCCTAACAGACACTCGATTAGTTTGTTGTTTTTGCACATGTATTATACTTTTGTAAAAAGTCCATAATTAATTACGTGCGCGCACACACCAATATCATATTAATTGATTAGATAGATTACAGATTTCGATTTTATTATACAATTCCTTTTAAAAATAAGAGAGTTACACAGATTGTCTTTTAGTTATTAGCAAAATTTAGATAATAAAAGACAGAAGAAGTAGAAAATTAATATAAATGATAGATAGTGCAATTTCACAAATAACTAAATGACAATATGTGTAATTCTCTCTTAAAATAATAAAATATATGAAAAAGAAAAATCAACATAAGTGGACTTTTATTTTAACTTAACATGAATCTCTCTCTCTATATATATATTTTACAATTTTCATGTGCAATGTTTCTTTTCCTTTCGTTTTCAAAGGGCCACCTAGTTTTTGAACATACATAATTTGTAAATATTATTGAAAGCGTTATTTAGCTAGCTTGACCAAAGTAAATGATCCCTTGTTGGAATTCTCCTTCTATATAATACGAATAACATGCACTTTTGATGTTGGTCGAATATCTAAACATTTAAAAAATAATAATAAATAAATAATACCCTAAAAAATATATGCAGAAAAATTGATCGAAAAAAAAAACAATTAGAAAGCTTTGTCCTCATAATACAAGACGTGCTAGTTTTTTCAGAAGATTTTTTTTAACGGCAAAAAACTCATCCCATATCACCAAAGAATTATATATACAACGGTATTAACCTAATGAGCACTAGAAATACTGAAACACACCTCTAACTCAACTACCACAATTTACATAACAATTTCCGATAAATTGAAAGACACCCAATTTTCCCAAGCTAAACCATTTTGCTTTAAGCGCTTCTTCACCCAAATAAATGTCAACGCTTGGAGTTCTCCGAAAATGGCATCAACGTTAACCCGCTTCCCTGCAAAAATAACATCATTCTTAGCCTTCCACAATAACAAACAAGCACCAGGAATCACCATTCTAAGTAGCAGATTCTTCTTATTTGTCGACATTACCATCTTGTGACACAAGAAAAGATCTCTAACCGTGAAGGCGTAAACCTGTGGGATATGACACCAAACGCTAACCATATTCCACACCATGGAGGACACATAACAAGACACAAACAAATGATTGCCGTCCTCCACTCCTTCTCCGCATAACCTACATATAGTCAACCCACTAAGAATATTCCTTTTCTAGAGACCCTTCATCGTGGCCAACCTATCTTGCTCTGCTCTCCACCTAAAAATACTTATCTTTTTTGGTACCTCTTCCACCCATTCAAACGGACAATAGGGCACACAATGGGCTACGAGTAACCAGTGACAAGAGGAAACTGAGAATTCACCATCTTTCGTAACTGCCCACTTCCATTGATCCTAACCTTGCATAAGGTTCAATGCATCAACAATCTGACCACATTCCTGCAGCGCCGCCAAATCCTCAAGAGAAGGCACCTGACGTTTCCAATCCCAACCCACATATCACATTGCTAATGATGCATTTTTATTAACCTCAAGAGCTAACAAACTAGGAAGTCGATCCATAAGAAGTTCCTCAACATACCACTTATCTAACCAAAATCTTATGTTTTCTCCACTACCAACTATCCCTTCAAATAAAACATTCACATTAATATTCTCACCCCACAACTCCTTTCTATCTTCGTTATCCTGGTCCAAGCCCACCCACCCTGGCTTTTATAGGTAAATAAGACCACACATTCCTAGTATGATGAATAGATAAGATCACCTTATACCAAAAAGCCGAATCTTCATTCTTGAACCACCACCACCATTTAAGAAGTAAGCTTTCGTTCATTGCTTTTAGAGACCCCAACCCAAGTCCACCTTTGTCAATCGACCCAATTATCCTTTCCCAACATACCTAATTAGTCTTGGCCATATCCTCATCACCGCCCCAAAACAACCGTGTCTTAAGGCCTTTTAAAGCATCAATAACACCCTTAGGCACTTTAAAAATAGAGAAATAATATGTTGGTAAACTATCCGATCCGCCTTCGATAATACTAATCTTCCCCCAATCGATAAAGTCTTTGCTTTCCATTTGGACAACCTTGCCTTGAAACACTCAACAACCCCATCCCAATTCCGAATACAGTTCATATTTGCGCCTAACACCACCCCAAAATATTTAAATGGCAAAGTTCCGACCTTTACATCTAATCCATGTATCGTGTTTTTCGCTTAGAAATTAATCAATTCATTGACAATACTATTATTGTTTCTTTGCTTTTGCTCTACGTCAAGATCAAAACCCATATTTTGAAACCTTGATGTGAAATGTTTAGGTGGTTACGATGTAGGTCGATTTTACCAAAGCAAGGCCGGATTTAAAAATTTACAAAAATGATTATTACTTTCGACTAAATACACATCATAGGCAAATGTACTTATCGTATGTATTATAGTTTATGTAAGAACCAGTAGGGGTGTAAACGAGCCAAGCCGAGCCCGAGCCTTGCATTACTCGAGCTTGGCTCGTGACAATTTTCAAAAGCTTGAACTCTCGAGCTTGATTCGAGCTTTTTATTTTGGGCTCAAGCTCAGTTCGCTAGTAGATTTAAGAACTCGAGCTTGGATCAATAGCTCGATCAAAGAATATGTAGCAAGAGTTTAAACGAGCCCAAGCTCGGCTCAAGCTCGTTTTAGACCATTAAGAAGCCCAAGGCCCAAAGTAACTTAGTTAATGCATGGGCTGCAATACATCATCATACTCAGTTAATCCCACCTATAGCAAAGCTAAGGTAGGGTCTGAGGAGGGTAAGATGTAGACAGCCTTATCTCTATCCCCTGAGAATAGAGAGGCTGCTTCCAGTGAGACCCCCAGCTCGATGTGGTTTTGTATCAAGCCTTGGACATAAGGCACATAACACTTAGAAATCGGGACAAACTAAATTGGTGCATGTACCCCCTGTCTTTTGGCTATCAACGCCACCACATGATGCATGATTAACCATCTGTCGTTTTTAACGTTATTTTCACGAAATTAGTAAAATAACGCTAAAACCAGTGCAACTTTACTTTTGCCCCCCCCCCCCCCCGAGGGTCACACATACATACATTATATGCGCACACCGTAAGTGGGACGACATGGGCTGCAATACAATTGGGCTATATAGTATTAATTGACTTAAATAAGCAAAGCTCGATAAAGCTCGACGAGCCCAACCAAGCTTTACATTCGAAGCTCGAGTTTCTGATTGGTCTTATAAAACCCCTGTTTCTGATTGGTCCACGTGGCAGCTGAGTCAGCATGGAGAGATAAAGTGAAAAAGGGGTGTAGTGGTAGGGGCTTTATTTATAAAGCCCCTGTTTTTTATTGGTTGATTATTTTATTATTTTTGTTAATCTTTTAACTCAAAATCATTAAAATAAAAGACAAATAAATATAAAAAAATTACAAATAATATTAAAAACACACAACTAGTATTAAAAAAAAGTTACAACTAATATTAAAACACACTTCCTAAATTACTTATTTAAACATTACATATTTCTAAATTATTTATTTAAAAACTAGATAATTCCTAAATTACTTATTTAATCCTAACTTTCTCCACTATGAAGAGTAGTTGTCCCAGTCCTCGAGTGTGTAGTACGGGGGGACACGGAACGATCGCTATCGCGACCATCGGATCTCGCATCCTCGCGGATCCAGCAGTACTTACATCTCTACCTGATGCTAGCTAGACATCGTTGCATGATACTAAAGTGTCGTGAACCACTGCTGAACGTTAGAAATGCCTTAATACCCACCACCGGACATCACCCGGTGTCGTAAGTTAGATAGAAAAAAATATGCACCCGTCCGACCTCCAGTCGACCGGAGTGGGGCTTGCCGGGCCCAATAGATCTATTCACACTTTCCCCGCTATGTATCAACATATTCATGGTTCACAAGTTAGAAGGATTTCAAATGATGTAATGTCACTTAGTACCCATGTGATGTAATGTAATACTGTGGTCAAAAGATAGTAAAGTTTGTACCGCATGTTTCTCTCCCAATAATGAAAACAGTAAAATGTAGGGTTGTGACACTCACCTTAGGTTGCGTTTGTTTGAAGGATAATACAAGGTGTGTTATGATAGTGTCCCGAGTATTAGAAACCTATCATTAATAGCCTATGAGTTTCTTGACCGAAGTCATGTTCGTCTACTAACCCTTGGTTGTCCAAACCGACACTGTTTATGTTTGAAAAAACGTTTGATGTTTGACACGACCACACAAGACTCGACATCCCGTTGGTGAGCCATAATATCGTTCTAGTACATGAAAAACACGCAAATTTTCACGTAACGGGTCATATCAGCATTTTATACCTGAAGGGGTCATAATAGTAAGGGGTCATGATAATAGGCGAAGGGTCACATTCTAGGCTAAGAGGTATCAATCTGTGTGAAGGGGTATTAATCTGGGCGAAGGGGTGAGCCCTTCGCCCCCTACTGCAGCTGCAGCACCTTTGTCTTCTGAAATCCCTCAAATCGACCTCGAGGATTGCCTAGACGTAGCCGACCTTTGCCAACCCAATCCCTAGCCTACCCCCATCGTGTTATATCACTTAGCACATAGACAAAACAGGTTTTGAGCGCAATATGCATGTTTTACCCAATTTGGCAAATATTATGGAGACATCTAATCATGCACAAGTTCTTTACCATAAACAACAAAATCCCTAATTAAAACGCATAATCACGTTTACAATCATGTCTAATTCATAACACAGCTTCCTATCATGCTTCTACACATAACCTAATCATCTTATTATCTATAACAATCAACAAAAGCATCAAATTCCCAAAATAACCCTAATGTTCATAAAACCTCATAATCCAAACAAACACACCTTAAACATGCTTCTAACATATCAATAATCATCATATTAGCATCACATCATCATCATAAGAACATTTATCACAAAAGCCCTAATTTCTAGATCACCAACACCTTTCGAAACTTGGGTTTTTGTTATAAAACTCATTAGATGATTTAGATTTTGCTTAGAAAATGGTTAAGAAAGCTTTTGCTTGTGAAAACACTTTGAAATAAGGTTTTGGACATCAAGGGTTCATGTGAACAATATAAAAATGAAAACAAAAGATGTTGGATATAACACACACCTTAGGTCTAAGCCTTTTTATGGATTTGTATGTGTTTTTAGGTTAGAAATGGGTGATGTGAGGGAAAAATCTCGTGGTACAGAGGTATGGGTGAGGGAGAGAGCATTTGGGGGCAAGTCAGGTTTTGCAAATGATGAAAACAAGTCAAAACGAGGTATTTATACCTGACCAGGTCTGCAGGAGGCGA
Source organism: Ambrosia x helenae (assembly GCA_030844895.1). NCBI lineage: Eukaryota > Viridiplantae > Streptophyta > Magnoliopsida > Asterales > Asteraceae > Ambrosia > Ambrosia x helenae. The sequence goes on from JAUTDX010000901.1 coordinate 80,178, forward strand.
ATGGCTCCTTAACAGGCGAAGGGGTCCATTCCTTCGACCCTCCCCAATCCCTTCGCCCATGTCTCTAATTTTTGCATCCAAAACACGTTTAATCATATAATTTCACATAAACACGTATTCCTAAGTTACCAATGATTGTATAACATATAATTATCAAGTTACCCATATTGCATTTGCTTTACCAACGGACGGGATACGAGGCTCGTGTGCGTGTGTTTACCAAGTGGTCCTCTGAACTACCAACCCATAACTAATGTGTGTGTAAGACCGACTCCCGGTGATTCCCCGAATCACCGAACCGACTCAACTAACCTAGTTAAGTACGTTTAAAGAATGTTTTGTTAAGGTAGACTTATGCCTTTGATAAAAGTTATTAACCTGAGTTTGCCGGATGTCATAAAAATGGATTTTAAAATACAATGTTGAAGATGAAGTTATAAAAATTTACATACTAAGTACATAAAATTCGACTAATATTTGATTAAACATGCTTCGTAATCAGCTTGTTAGCATTTGTTGCACAAATTAGATAACCCATTTTTTGTAACACAAATTCACAATGGAGCTTTACACTAAATTAACTGAATACATTAGTTTAAATAAACAACACATTAAACTACATCATATCAACATGGATAACAAATGTTATATACAAATAACAATAACATGACATAAATACGTACCTCTGTCTAACTTCTGATATGTATATGATCAAGATTATGTTTGAGAAGAATGTGAGACTCTGCAACTTCATTCATCCGATTTATACACTCCGCAACCAGCAAGTTTAAGTGCAACTAAACAACATGAAGACCTACACGCATTAACTTTCATGCAAATATGTTTAGAAGTTGCAGCTATGTTGATGACATGAATGTTGTTGGCAAAGCTTAGAAAGTGAGAATTGGACAACAAAATATTTGTGAACAAATGAGAATAATGCATCTATACCTTCTATTTATAGGTGAATTTGTGAAAATTTTGAATTCAAATATTAGTGGGAATAGTTTAAATTCGAATTAAGGACGGTTACATAAAATGGAGGGAACGGTTATTGAGTAACCGTCGCTAAACACAAAAACCGTCTAATTTAAACGGTTGAGATCGCTCTAAATCTTGATCAAACAGTTGAGTTCAAAACAAAAACGGTTTTTGATAGCTGGTTTCAATACTATTTTAAATAATATTATCGCTAAGACTAATTACTCCATATTCACGAGGTTCGTTTTCAAAATACAATATAAAAACAAAACTTTGGGGCCAAGTTTTCCTTAGCAACTCTGAAAGGGTTATATTAATTTAGGGTGTAACATTATAGTCATTATTGAGGAACGCTACATCAAAATCTTGTGAAAATATTATACTATGAGAGCAAAGTTGACTCAGTTAGCTAGGTCTGTTCATGAATGATCTTAGAAATAATCACCATGCAAATGATATTATATATTTATAAGCAGCACTTACAAAATAGGGTTACTTTGTTTAGATAAATCATCAGAACAACAATTACAAAGTAGGATTACTAATGGTTACTATAATCGATTCATCATTACTTAGTGGACCCGGTTGAATCTGAACTGAAGAAGCACCACCATCGGGTATCTGAATGCAATTGGATATTTGACTCATGGTTGTCGCACGCCACTTATCAATATATGCCATCGAGTCAGGATCTATGTTAAGAGGTTGATATGTTTTAAGTTTCTTAAGGATCTTTTTGGATCTACCAAGAAGTTGAGTCGCATCTCGGATGTTATCTCCTCTTTTCTCTATTGCATGATGATGACACTTCATTTTTATTACACGCGGTAAGTTTGTAAAGCAAGCAGACAATATATCTGCAATCATAGTTGATATCCATTCAAGTAGCTCTTCATCATTCTTGAGATATTCTTGCTTATTGTAGTGTAACAATATTGTCTGGCTCATTCTGTACATTGAACTTGCAAGTATAAACTTATAAAAGGAGTGATCTATACTAGACTTTTTGCGACTCTTAAACATTTTCATAACTTTTGTTGCTTCATCTCCCAACCATTTAAGAATTTCCTTTGATGTTTTCTCTTTATGGGCCTTATTTTGAATCTCGATTTGTAGCCATGTGCCGTATATTTCAACTTCTGTCCACCCACGTCTTGCTGCCTTTCTTACCTTTACCAAGTCACCATCTGAATTAAGACTTTCTTCAATATGTCTCATAATTTGGAGTCCTTCCCCCATGCTCGAAATTAGCTCTTTGAAATGATTATTTGTAGGGTTAGGAAGTGCAATAGCAATTGTTGTCAATGTTACTACTACAAGGCTCCAACAATACTGGATTTCTTCCGAATATAATTTTGGGACCTCGTCATTGTCAAACTCTACTACTCCACTAAAACTTGTAGACTTCTCTAGAAACTTCAAAAGATTTTGTGGTTCCTTCTTTTCAGAATCATCAAGGAGTTGAGTTATAGAATGGAGCGTATTTTTTAATATTCTTTTTGATAGCTTCGCTTCGTCTTCGACTTGTACAGCATACCTTGTAAATTCTTCTATTTCTGAGTTCTCATTGCTATTAGACGCATTTCCTACCTTTATAAACCTTTTATAACCAACTTGAAGAAATACCAACAATAAGAAAGTATGAGTAGAAAAGCCAAGGGAAAGAGAGATATGAGTTTACATAAAACCAAGATCGTAATATGAAGTGCTATACAAAAGTTTAGAAAAGTTTTTTTTAATGTTATGGAAAACTATTTTGCATTGACGACCTGGAATATGTGTACTAACATGGCTACGTTTCCACTTATGAAGCATTTGGGTCCATTGTTTCTCTACCCGAAAAACATTTAACTGGTTCTTACTCCATTTTTTGGAGAGATTGTAATGACTGATAGATGTGAAACATCTAAAAGCTGGTGCTATACTGCCTACTACAATCCCAACTGACTGGATGATATAAATTATCTTAATTGACCACTTATACCCCGATCTAGGAATTTCCATGTCCCCTATAACGAGCACAAAATATAAAGTTGACACAACAGCAAGGGATGCACATATAACCCCACAAGCAGAAGAAACAAGTGAACAAGCAATTACAAATTGGGGGTTTTGAGTTTCTGTCATCATCCAATACTTTTTAACATAACGTCTAAGTTCTTTGGAGGAAAATGCTTTCCCTTGATGAATTGAAACCATTTTTTGTAACTCCTTGTACCGTTGTTCTAACATTTTTCTAGATGACGAAACTGTCAAAGAAACCGAAAATGGCAATATAAGGGGAAGAAACCAAGTAAAAACATATACACCAAATGGGACAAGTAAAAGCGCATCGGTATAAAGTTGAATTGATATATTTACAATGATGGTGACCACAAGAATTCCCAAGGCCACGGTGTTCATCAGAAGCTCTCTACCATTCATTAGCCCTAAAGAAGGGAGAAAGTTGGCTAACATCGTGATCAAGAAATAGATGCTGCTCATCTTTGTGACATCAGCTTTGGTAGTGAGATCAACCGGAAGCTTCATTGCTATAGCAATAAGCGTGATCGTAGAGGCATTGAGAGTGAAAAATCTATTTGGAAACCACAACTTCCATTGCCAAAAGGATCGGACGACATCGGCTGCCATTGCAAGGGTGCATATCAAAGATGCGATGGCTATATACAATCCCACCCATGGTATTGCGTCTTCTGGAGAATTCAAACCCATTATATTAGACAAGGGAAAAAACGTAGATTGTGGTTATTTAGTAAAGCAAGTGCTAACAAGGGACATATATACACATACATCATGTATCATAAGATTAGTTGAATTTTTCTTCAGCATTTCATCTCAAAGGGCCACCTAATTAGTTTGTGGAATATTTTTTAACATAACTTATTTGTGAATATGACTGAAAGTGTAGTAAACGTGTTATTTGGTCAAAGTAAACGGTTGACGTAATTAAAAAAAAATACACATGACTTTCTTGATGCTATCGTAATTAAACCGTGTTTTGATCAGATTTGACATCTAACATTTTTTGTAACACCATACTGATTTAGAATTATATATATTACTAAAACACAACGTCGGTGACCGTCCGTTTTTTATAATCACAGTTCACCACTTGTCAGCCAATCGGTGGCCTCTTTAATTTTGACGTTGGTCAATTTCGGTGGCGCATTTTGGCCTGCTATTACAAAGCTCTCTTTAATTACACATGTATTCTAATTTTCACTTCAAGTTTCTCAATCGAAGGCGTTCTTCCTTGCTCTTTCAGCGATAGTCGACTTCGGAGTCGACCATAGCGCAGTTGTTTGCCGTCTATCGTTTTCTCTAACATGTCGCCGTTCCGAATCTCTCCTTTGCCGGTTTTTGTCTAAACGGCCAACTTAACGGAGACAAGAAGAAATCACATCTTCAGGTTTCGTACGCGCCGGAAGTATGTGACACGCCGTCAGCTGTGACGTCGCTCCGCCGGGAGCTCCGACGTCGATGTTGGTCGGAACCCCTAGGACCTCCCTTTAACTCTGTTGGCTCTCTCTCCCTCTATAATGGTGTGTCATGTGTGTGTGTTTGTTTGTGTGTAAGATCTAAGTGGCGAAGGAGTGGTTTTCGGGTTTATACATGACTGGGTAATGGGGTTTTGTTTCGTGTTGGGTGCAACTACCAGTCACTTGCTTGCATATACATGAAAGAACATATGAAACCCATATTGTAAATCCTAAAAAAAAACCTCAATTTACATCAGTATCATGAATTGAAGTTGCATAAACATGAAACAAGATATGAAACCCATATTGGTTGTTCGTTGCCTGTCTTGACAGCGACTACCTTTGTCTAATCCGTTCAATGTTTGCGATGTACCCGCGCAGCAACGCGCGCGGGTCTAATTGCTAGTTTATTCTTATTTGATAACAGCCCAATCTTCTTGGTAAATTTGATGAAAAGTGTGCACTACTACAAAACAGAACAGAGCAATAGACGGGGTTCAAAGTAATAAAGACGGAGTTTTGGGTTTGAACCCCGTCTTTTGTTTAAGATTATAATAACCATTGTAGCCAACATAATAAAATATTCAAAAAATGGACTCAACCCCGCCTTTTGTGGCCAACATAATAAATATTAAAAAAATTATACTCAACCCCGTCTTTTGATTCTAAACCTCGTCTATTTATCAACCCCGTCTTTACACAATAACCACGTCTTTTGCTATTCGAATTAATATATTAATTATAATTATAATTATAATAAAATATTAAAAAATTTCTACTCAACCCTGTCTTTTGATTTAAACCCCGTCTATTTATCTTGACCTCGTCTTTACACAATAACCCCGTCATAAAATTATAATTACAGTTATAATTATAATTTATGTACCAAAAAACGTCATACTTAACCTCCCACATACCGGATTTCATCAGTTTGAAGCATAAAAATCGATTTTATTGCATAACTTTCATTTCATCGTACGTTAATCATACACTTAAACTAAACATAAAATTAAGTCATGGTTCAACGCGCCACAACGCGTGCGGATTATAAAACCTAGTTTTATGTATAATCTTAATAAAAATCAGCAGCTCCATCGCAAATCTCACACCCATCGACCACCACACCACCCAAACCCACACAAACCCTAACCTAAACCATCCTTGTTGGGCCTTAATCGGTCACAATGGACGATAGTTGATCATATATGTTTTAATAAATCATATTGGGCCTTAATGGATCACAATAGACAGTAGTATATCATATTTGTCTTAGGGGCTGTTTGTTTACCCTCTTAATGAATCATTAAGAGGTTCCCCTCTTATTCGGACAGAGGTTTGCTTGTTTGGTTGGCAAAATACCAACCTCTTAATGGGAACCCTTCAGTCTGTATCATACAGACATATCAACATGCTGAATGAAAAATAGACACCAACTACCCTTCCCTTCTCTGTATCAAAAAGACACCCTTTCACCTTTCATCACCCAAACCTCCTCCCCCACCCCTCTCCTCACCACCTCTGCCGGCCGCCGCTCTCCTCCTCCTCCCTCAGCTGCAGCGCCGCCCCACCCTCCTCCTCCCTCATTCGCAGCGCCGCCCACCCCTCTTTCCTCCCTCGGCTCGCGTCACCACAGGTAAGAGGTTAGTTTTTTTTTTCTATTAAACATATATTCAGGTAGATGATCGATAACCCATTTTTTTAAAAAGTTTGTGAGGTGTTGTGGGATGTTGTGGGAGGTGCAGGTTAATCGAAGAGTAATCCAAGTAAAAGGCAAGGAAGAGTGACCGAGATGTGGATTTTTTGTTTATGGAAAGATCAGAAAATTTTGATTGGGTGTCTTGTTGTAGAAGATCGAAGGTGGGGTGTGTGGTGTTTTTGTGTGGGTTGAATAAGAAAGAAGTCAAGAACTGGAAAGAAACAATGAGAGAGAGAGAGCAGTGGGTGTGGTATGATATTTATGATTTTAATTGATTTATTATATTTTTATAAAAAAGAATTTGAGGGGTAAAATAGTAATTTTGTAGAGTTATTCAGAGGTTTAACCAAACAACCATTACTGGTTCAACACTTACTGGTTCAAAGCCTCTTACCCATTAAGACATCTTACTGGTTCAGCTCTTACTGGTTCAGCACTTACCAAACAGCCCCTTAATGGCTCATATTGGTCCTTAATCGATCACAAAAGACAATACTAGATAATATATGTTAGGGGTGTAGATGACACGTAGCGGCTCGCGATCGACTCGGGATCGGCTCGGTAAAAAGCTCGAACGAGCCGAGCCTTAACGAGCCCGAGCCCGAGCCCGAGCCTGAAATATGGCTCGTTTAGTTATCGAGCCCTAGATACAAAGCTCGATTGGGCTCGCGAGCCTAATCGAGCCTTAACGAGCTAGAGCCCGAACCCGAGCCTGAGCCTAAGTTACAGCCGAGCCTAAATTATAGCCTTAACGATTGGGCTCGCGAGCCGAAGTTATAGCCCAACTTTTGAGCTCGTTTGAGATTCTCAAATCACCTCGAGCCGAGCCGAGCCGAGCTCAAGCTTTGGATTTTGCTAGCGAGCCGAGCTCGAGCTCAAGATTGTAGGCTCGAACCGAGCCGAGCTCGAGCTCGAGCTTCACAAAACCAGTCAGGCTCGGGCTCGGCTCGGCTCGTTTACACCCCTAATATATGTGTAAATGGACCATATTGGGCCTTAACGGATTACAATGGACAATATTACAATGGTCAAAGTCTACCGGATCTGTGAATGTAAAAAAACAATATTTGCTTTGTAGATGTTCTGTGAAGGTAGAGAATTGAAATTTGAAATTTTAACAGTCAAAGTTTTGTGTTGAATTTGGTAAGATGATTTTGGGTTACATGTTAGTTTTACATAATATGATCCACTATCATGACATCTAATTGTGAGTTGTAATATGTTATTTGCTACTTAAATTTGGCAGTTTTACTTCCACCACACAACTTCATCTTTCTTTGCTATTTGATTGGCCAGTAGCATTCTATTAACATACTATTAATACATTTACTTCCACCACACACCTCTAACATATTATTAATACATTTATAAAATCCCAAAATGGTACATTCACTAAAAATGTTCCTTTTACACCTGTAACATACTATTTACATATTTTAAATTTTATTAAAAACGAATATTTTTCTTCGTTGTTACATTTATAACATACTTTTTTGTGTAATTCTTATACGGAACATGCTATTACATGTCTATTTTTTAGTTATATATACGTAAACACGATAGTTACATAGTGTTATATAGTGTTATGTTGATTTTATTATGTAACATGTGCATATTATTGGGTTAACAATTAACAATGTTGGATTTATTATGCAAGTTACAAATATTTATTAGTGATATATGTAAAAGGATAATTACATAGTTACAAACTCTTTGTTACTTATATATATAACATAACAGTTACATAATGTTGTGTTGATTCTATTATGTAAGTTACAAAAAAAATTAATTTCTATATGTAACACGATAATTACTTGTTACATGTATATGATATGTTATAAAGTAACATATAGAATCTAGAATATAAAATAAGAAAGAGAAATACACTATTTAAATCGTACGTACGTTATAGGTTTCAAAATTTTCAAACCGTATAAAACCAAAACCGGACCGCATCATGAAATTAAAATAAATGATTTTTTAAGATATAACATTTGATTATTTATGTTTTATATTTTCCTAGTAACCAAAATAAAACTCGAATATGTATATTCCAAATAATTGTCGACTAAAGCTTTAACACCATATATATATATATATATATATATATTTAAACTTTTAAACTTTAAAAAGGTATTGATTTGTAATTTTTAAAATTTTTAAATGGATGCTAACTTTTTAGGTAAAAAGACCACTTTTTGTCTAGCATATATTTCTTCGATATTAAATATTAGACTACAGGGAGTGGAGGGGGGAAAGAGAGGGTTGAAGTGTCATGTGGTACAAGTGGGGCCTACGTGTGAAGGGTGAAAATTGTGGTGAGTGGAAGGGGGGGGGGAAGAGAATAATATTATATTGTGTTAAAGTTATAAAAAAAATCTGGCCAATCACAGCAAGACACGTCACCACCACCTTCCCCCCACGCCGGTCCTCCCTTCCCCGCCTCACCCTCCCGCCCCCTCCTCCACGCCCCCTTGGGGCGGTGTTCCCGCCTCCACATCAGCTTCCCGCCTCACCCTCCCGCCCCACTCCCTCCACTCTTAAAATTGGAGGGAAGGTTGGAATTGACAGCTCTATGAAAATGGCAGAGCTCGTCTATTAAGACTAAAATTGTAAGAGTTATTTTACAATTTTACCTCCTTTCATTAAAACAAAATACGAAAGTTATATGACAATAGAAGGTAGATGGCCAACAACCTGCGCTGCCACCCCTTTCTGAATTGTGAACCCTAGTCTACCAAAGACAAATCTTTGCCCCCTGTAGATGAACTATGGTTGTGGACAACCCGTTGGACCCTGGTCAAGAAACTCATAGCTTATGGCGCTAGGGAGCCAAAGGTATCAAAGGCCAAAGGGATAAAGACATGTTGGTTCTCTGCACAAGCTTTAGCATGATTATCTACTTTCTTCGATTCTGCCTTTCTCAATGCTTGCCCAGCTACAAATCATGTTTCCCTTAACCCAACCAAAGGAGATACCCTTGTGAGGTCCACACAAACATGCTTCCCCCTCCCAACCAAAGACAAGCAGATCTGCTGGTCGTAGGGTGGATCTCCCTTCTGCGGGGTCTAAGAGAAAATTTACAGGGGTCTCCTTTTTGGCAGAAATCCCATCTCTTCTCAGGATGTCCCACAAAACGTCCATCACCCAGTCGTGCCGGTATTTGAACCCAGGGAGCTCTTTGCAATGAATTGCGTGCTCCCCATATTTATCCATACAAGCTTTACGGAAGATGGGGCATGTTTCATCTTCCAGATACATAGGGATCATCAACCGGTACTTGAGTATAGCCCTATACTCCACTGCGGACATGCATTGACCCAAACCCTCAATCGGGATAACGGTCAAAAAATCCTGAGCATGAGGACCCTTTAGGCATTCAATCACCGCCTTCTGGCGGGAGGACAACTCAAAAACTTCTCTCAGGCTCTGAGCAGTTTTGCTAAACAGAGCATTCACCAAAGTTTTTTGTTAGCCTTGATGGGGCGGTGTCCTTATTAGAAAAACCGCCAATATCAAAGTCTGGGACATAGAAATTTAAGCGTTCGAGCGCCTTTTGATAGTCCGGGTCTAGCCCGATGACCCCACTCTTTCGAAGGATATGATCCTGGAGTTTTCAAGACTGAGCTCTAGACGCCATAAAGGCATAAACCCTAACATTTCGAGCTGAAAGGAGGCCCAAACCACCTAAACGCATCGGCAAGGATGCCAAGCGCCACTGAAGGTCCCCGAAGAAGGGGCCACTACACACAACTATGTCTTCAATAGCCTCCCGGAAGCCATCATCAAAAAGGGATACCGCATCCACCATCAAGTGGGGTTGACAAGTTCGCAACCCAAAAAGTAACTTAGCGACCCCATGCATGACCTGAGCAGCAGGAGTTCACTTTGGGGATCCCTAAGGCGGGGCAAGAGTTTCATAAGGTCAACCGCAACCGTAGCCCGCCGCCCTGCCAACTCCCCAATAAAGACAAGATCTCAGCTAACAGCCTCACCAAGGAGCTTAACCCCCCTCTCCGGTCTACCAATCCCTCTCGTGAAAAGCCCGTCTTGAAATTTCAGCCCGTCACACGTCGGCCAAAAGACCTCTGTTTTCTTAATATTGAGATGAAGCCCCAGAGATGGCCCATACACGTTGATAATGTCTAAAGCCTTAGCAACCTCAGCTGCGTTGTCTATAATTGTCCCATCATCCAAATACCAAGCATGAAATGAGAGGTTACAGTTTTCTTGAACTCGCATGATAAGGGGGTGTAAGGCAAGAGCAAAGAGAAGGGGCCCCAAAGGATCTCCTTGATGCACTCCGGTGGTAGCCCCAATACAATCATTACCCACATACAGCCTAGCAGGCTGGGTGTAAAGGAACTGGACCCACGGATAAATAGACCCTCTTTGTACTAAGCTCAAATAAATGATTTTTATTAAAGATTGAAGTTTGCTTTTAAGTTATGGCCGTAGATCAGGTCTTATGGATGGACAAGATCAAGTTTTCAAAGTTTTCTTAACTGGAGAGGGTTTTTAATTTATCCTCTCCCAATGTTCATTTATGTAATTATGTCTTTCGTTAGACCCTAGAATTCTCTATTTGAAAATTTAATTCTTCCCTTTTCCTTGTCGCAGTGCCACCAAACATGTGTTTAAAGTTTACAATTTAAAGGCATTATTGAGTTATGCTTGACTCAAAATAAACGGTTGCTGGTTGGAATTTCTACTTGGTACGCATCTAAACACGTAAAAAGTATGCAATAAGCGAAATTAAAATTTAAAAAAAAAAGATTAATTTGTGACCCGCACATAACTTTTTTTAGTGATAAACTCCAAATAAAACATAACTTGTCATGTTACATCCCCAATTGTGGGTAATGTGGATATGGATAGACAAGCTAAACCCAGTTCGAACAGGCCTAAGCATGAATTTAGGTTCAGCTCATTTGAGCTCTAGGCCTCTAGTTCTAAAGCATGAGACTGACAAGTGGAGCTCTGACTCGTTTATTAAACCAACTTATTTTATTAAACTCTAGTTACTTTAAGTTCAAAAACGCAACTTACAAACAGCTTGACTCGTTTACACCCCTTTTGTGAAATAGCTTTAATGAAGCCTCAAAAGGATATAGAACTCACCAGAATGAACCGATGTGAAAACATATAAGTTATAACGGATCAAACAAGAAAAGATGGTTATGGCCTAAATTTTAAGCCCAATTTGACTGAAGCCCAATGCCCCACCTAACATTGGCCCGATTATTTCGTAATACCCGGTTATACCCTACCCGGTCATACCCGAACCCGGGTATATAACCGAACCCGAGTATTCAAAAAACCCGGTTTTGTACACCTCTACCTTTACATATGAATTTTCCTATGTCCATTTCTTTGTTTCTTATTTATTTTATTCTAAGTCAACTGGTAAAGATATGCCCGACCTAATCAAGATAAAATGTATATGCTCCCAATTTAGCGTAAAAAGATACTCGAATACAAACTAAAAGTTGATTAGAACGAACGAATTCGTTAAAAATAATAAGACTAGCAAGTTAGTTTGATAATCAGTGACATGGAGTTGAGCTTTTCTTTTAAAAAGCAAACAAAAGCAACTCCCTTAAAAAGGTTTGACCATTTAACTAACCTAAATTCATACAATTGATGAACTTATAAAGTTAGAAATTGCTATCTAACTGGAAACAGAAAGTCTACACTTAAATTTTTAAGTTTCAAAATTTTCAAACCCTTAAACGTTTCAACTTTCAAGCCCTTACATTCAAAGTTTAACAACCACCCTAAGACTTTTAATCCCTCACATTCGAACTTCAACATTTTAAAATTTACATTCAGTAGCAATGTGACATTCAAACACAAGAAATCAGAAATCTAACTTTTTGCATCTAATTTCTCAAAGAATCAAGTCTATAGCCAATTGGGTGGGATTTCGTTTTTATAATAAGAAACGGGTTTTATTCTTTGGAGTTCCGGTAACCGTAACGCCAGTTGCATAGACAGAGTCGATCATGAGGATTTAAGTTCATCGTACGAGCCGAATAAAAAGTCCATAGGCCATAATGAATTATATAAATTAATAGTTTTAAACGACGATTAATATTATAGCAATAAACATTGGAAAAATATAGTAACAGAGTGACACACTGTAATAGCTAACCAATGATGGTGGGCTGTGGTGGTGACTGGTGGGTTGTGGCGGTGGTCGGTGGTAACCTGTGGTGTTAGTCTGGTGACTGTTTTGGCTGGTTAGGAGGTGCGGTTGTGTTGTTGTTGCCGCCTCGGTTTTTTTTTTAATACCTTTTGTTATTATTTAGATAATAGATAATTAAATGTTTGGATTATGGATCAAAATAGGTTTATTTGGGCCCAATAAGTTAAGGTTTTAAACTTATATAGATAAGGCCCAATAATTTTAAGGTTTAAAATTTTTAAAATGAAGAACCAATAAATTTTTCTGTTCCATACGTTTGAATATATATGTATTTAGGCCTCTAGGAAAAGGGCATCGACCGGGGGTGCGATTCGCCCACCCTTGGGGCCAGCCCTATCCATATAGACATTGTACATGTACCCCGAAGAACTAGCTAGGTTCATCTCTAAATTGATACTAGAAATAATAACCATGATAGTTATATTAGACATAATCTGACCTCATAAGAAGGTTTGTTTAGACATATATGCTAAATCATGAGAAGACAAATATGAATGTATATGTAGTTAGTACATGGTAGTTACTATTAGAGACTGACTAGAAGGTGAAGAAACTGGTTGAATCCCAGCTGAATGATCTCCATCCAGTTGTAGTACGCGCCACTTATCAATGTATGCCATAGAGATTGGATCTATGTTAGGAAGTTGGCGTGTCTTAAGAATTTTAAGGATCCTTTTGCATTTACCAAGAAGTTGAGCTCCATTTTGAATGTGGTATCCTCTTTTCTTTATTGCATGGTGATGACACTTCATTTTATGACGCACGGTAAGTTGGTAAAGCAAGCAGATAATACATCAGCCATTAAAGTTGACATCCACTCAAGGAGTTCCTCATCATTCGCCTGATTTTCTTGCTCATTATAGTACATCAATATGCTCTGGCTGATTCTATACATACAACTTGCAAGTATGTACTTATCAGGTGAGTGATCTATACTTGGCTTGTGGTTGCTTTTAAATTGAATCACAATTTTTGCTGCTACATCACCCAACCATTTAAGAATTTCCTTTGAAGTTTTTCCTTTACGTGCCTTCTTTTGAAGGTCAATTTGTAACCACGTGTTGTATACTTCAACTTCTATCCACACACGCCTTGCCGCTTTTCTAGTCTTTAGTGAGTCAACATCTACATTGATACAATCTTCAATATGTCTTACAATTTGGAGGCCTTCCTTCATACCAGAAAGTAACATCTTTAAATTACCACTTGCATTGTTAGGAAGTGCAATGGCAATTGATGTCAATGTTACCAATACAAGGCTCCAACAATTTTGTGTTTCTTGTAGACATAAAGGTGGGACTTGATCATTGTCAAACATTAGCACTCCATTGAATCCAATAGATTTCTCTAGAAGCTTCATAAGATTACGAGGCTCTTTCTCTTCAAACGTGTTAAACAGTTGAGTTACAGAATGAAGCATATTTTTTAATTTTCTCTTCGAAAGTGTCACATCCTCTTTAATTTGTACAATATACCTAGTATATTCTTCTATTTCTGAGGTTACAGTGCTATCAGCCATGTTTGCTACATTGATAAACCTTTGAAAATTTGACTTGAAGAAATACCAAAATTGGGAGAGTAAGATTAGAAAAGTTGTCGGAAAGAAACATATTATTCTACATACAACCAAAATGGTAATTTGAAGAACAATACAAATGCTCAAGAATGTGTTTATTATGTTGTGTAAAATTATTTTGCAATAACGGCCAGGAATATGGGGATGAACATGGATACGCTTCCATTGGTGAAGCATTTGGATCCAATGTTTTTCAACTTGAAAAACGTTTAAATCGCTCTTGCCCCATTTCATGGAGATATTGTAATGACTTATAGATGTAAAACATCTAAAAATTGGTGCAACACTACCCACTACAACTCCAAAAGATTGCACGATAAAAATTATCTTGAGTGACCATTTATAATCTGAAGTGCTAGTCCATTTATATTCTGTATCTCTTATGATGGCTACGATATCTGAAAATGAACTTAAAACAAAGATGGGACATATAAACCCAAAAGCAGAAGAAATGGGTGTGCAAGCTATTACAAATTGGGGATTGTGAGTTTCCGCCATCACCCAATACTTTTTAACATAACTTCTGAGTGCCTTGGAAGAAAACCTTTTTCTCTTGATCACATGAAATCAATTGTTGTGACTCCATGTAGTGATGTTCTAACTTTCTTCTCAATGTTGGAACTGCCAATGCTAATGAAAATGGCCATAGAATAGGACATATGAGTAAAAGAATGGTTACCTGAGATAAAAGCACATGAGTATACGTCTGGATTAGCAAATTTACTATAATGGTGATTGCTAAGATACCCAAAGCGACAATGTTCATTAGAATCTCTTTATCGTCCATGAGCCCTAGAGAAGGCAGAAAATTTGCTAACATGGTAATCAAGAAAAGAATGCTGCTATACTTTACGTATAAGATTTCAGAGTTGTCTACGTCAGTAGTTAGATCCACCGGTAGTTTCATTGCTATTGCAATAAGTGTGATGGTAGCAGCATTTAGAGTGAAAAATTTATTTGGAAACCATAGTTTCCATTGCCAAAATCCTTGGATGACATCAGCTGTCATTGCAAGAGTGCATATTAGAGATGCAACACTAGCATACAAGCCCACCCACGGCATTGCATCCTTTGGAGAGTCCCAGTTCATTTTTGAGTAATAAGTTTGAGCAAAGCTTCATATATATATATATATATATAAATTGAAAGAATTGTACCAATATATATTATTTTCAAACCTTTTGAATGTTTCTTCCTTGTTCCTTTTCATGGACCAGCTCGGTTGGACAAAATTAGAGTTATTTGAAGATCTTAGAGTATTCATATTTTCTCCATCATTTTTTACCTTATAATTGAACTAAAAATCATACTTTTTAAAATTTAAATCTCATTTTAGAAAACTTCCCACATTCCATCCACAATTTTTATCTTTATGTTACTCACAAACACTTATTATTATATTTCATGTTTATATACACTTACAATAATTAATAATTTGGTGGATGAACAATAGCTTTTCATGTATGAATAGCTATTATAGCAGTTTTTCAAAATATAAGGGTAAGGTTAAGAAATGATGAATGAGATATAATAAGTTTTTAGTAGATTTTTTAAAATTTCAAATATTGAGGGGTGTTTGATGAATTAGATATGAATGCTCTTAAAAATATTCTTGAACATTAACCAGTCCACACTCCCAACTTGGCACAATAATGTTTCTTGCTCCAACTTTCAAGTAGTTTAAATAAGTAGGTTGTAGGTCATTTCTGGCCTGAATATTTTTTTTTTCAGTTTTGATTTTAATGCAATATATGAACTTTGGCGGCCCACATTTTTTTTTCAATTGTGACATGGCATGTTTTTTTTCCCTACCTATTTAAGATTTTTTTTTTATTTGAATCTTAAAAAGGTTTATGCAACCAAAACTTGTCGCAGTAAGTTTTAATATTTAATTGATGTACCTATTAGGATTTGATTATTTATAGGAAAAATGGAAATAAATAATCTCAACTATTAACTATTGGCCAATAACAGTCCTAACTACGAAAATCATCAATATTGGTCCCAACTTTCGACATATTGGAAACCAAGGGACCCAAACTAACGGAGTTAGCCTCCGTTAGTGTGATGTTGACGTGGCATGCCACGTAGGATGCCACGTTGGATGCCACGTATGATCATTTTGCCACGTGGGATGCCACGTAGGATCATCTTGCCACCTAAGCAGGCCACGTCAGCATCACACTAACGGAGTTAGCCTCCGTTAGTTTGGGTCCATTGGTTTCCAATATGTCGAAAGTTGGGACCAATATTGGTGATTTTCGTAGTTGGGACTGTTATTGGCCAATAGTCAATAGTTGGGATTATTTATTTCCATTTTTCCTTTTATTTATATGGTAAATGTTGGTTTAGAATGCATTTTGATATATTTAATTCTCATTTAAACATGACTATCTGTTTTTATTTTTAAGTTTAATAAAAAAATTTCTCACTACAAAAGTAGCTCTAGTATTTTATTGCATTGTTGTACTTAAACGCATTGATTGTCATTCTTGAGGCATACCTACTTCCCACATATGATCTAGGGTTTATAGAAGCCCGTAACTTGCTGTTTATGTTAAGGGTTAGGTTATTCTACACAGTGTAATAAAAATGAGAAGAGTTATAAGAATGCAAAAAACACAACAAATCACGAAATATGACACAATAAGCCATAGAATATAACACAATGCGAAAATATAACACAACGCTGAAGAAAAAAGACACAATGAATCACAAAAATGTCACAATAATGAAAATAAAAAAAGACACAATACTACATAAAAGACACAATGATAGAACGTAAATTCTAAAACTACAAGCTAAAACTCCAAAAATGCGAAACCTACAAACTAAGATCGTATGGTTCGATTAGACGATTCTAATATCACTTGAATAAGTTTAATCGGAGTGCATTTGATATCTTTCCTACGACTTCCTATGTTTCTCACTGTGTATTTGATCTTAACCCTTCAAGATTGAAATATCGTTATATCATATGCACATACAATTTTATGGCATGGGCCGATTTGAGTAAATCAATATGCACAAAGGACTAATTTAATAACTAGTATTTTTACCCGCGCGTTGCCGCGGAACACGTTTTCTAAACAACTAAGTTTTGGTCGCTAACAAACATCAATTTAAGAGCACAAACGTTGATAATGATCATTGATACAACATTGGTGATGTTGATCTCAGGCATGCCCCACTACAATTAGATATATAATATTATTATTTCATAACTAATCCAAGATACAACACCTGTACCATCCACGTTATATTGACATGAAATTATTAATTTGCATGAAGTTCATCGGTTGTTGATATTTTTATTATAGAGAATAAGAGGAGATTTAAGTTGCTAGTGCAATTCAATATAATTGATTGCGTGAATAACCGACTTGTTTTGGGTAAATGGTGAAGGAGGTTACATGTAAGAGAGATATAAAGTGTGTATTACTAATATATACAATGTGCATTGCATATTGTACACAAGGGCATGAATGGAATAAAATGACCAAAGATTACACTTTTGTGAAGGGCCTCTTCATATGCCATCTTAAAAGGGAGAGGAAATTACTTTTCTAGACATGTCTCCTTCTTAATAAGGTAATATAGAAATATAGATAAATGAGTTAAATAGATAAAACCTAGAACGTTGATTTGATTTCGAGAAAATGACATTTATGTTTAATTAATATGCTACTTTCCATATTCTTGAGTCTTGACCATCCAAATTTTATAATTTTGACTTATAAATTTCAAATGCTACTTTTCACGGGTTCTGTTAAATTATTATTTTCATCATCACCCTCACCGTAACAGGTAGACTATGTGTTGTGAGTACAGGTGAGTGATAGTTTTATCCTCTAATACTGAGCCACGTAAGTGCTGACATGGCAGAGTGATAAAGTTGCAGCTCACTAGCCTGATCCTGTTGTGGATAGAGGTGAACAACAGCTTTATCTAGTTTTTTTTAAATTATTACTCCCTTCGTCCCATTTTAGATGTTATGAGCCCACAAACACACATATTAAGAAATCTTTGTTTGTATGTTGTGAAACGACAATAATATTCTCAAGTTATTATTTTAAATCTTTGATTGTCTTTTGTCTTTTATGGATAAAACTAAAAATTGTTTACAAATAGACATTTAATTTGAGACAACAAAAAGTGTAAAAATGGACATTTAAAATGGGACGGATGGAGTATTTTTTAAACTTTGTTATTTTAAATTTATATAATATTTATTAAATTTGTAACACAAATTAAATAATGAACATAAAACATTAATTAATAAAAAAATTAAAAAGACATAATTAATAAAAAAACATAAAAAACTAGTAAACTACTACTCGTCATTTAGCTCTTGTTCGAATTCCTTTACGAGATGGTCATGTTCTCGTTGAAGTATCGCCCGACGTGGCATTGAGAGGTTGCTAAACTCTCTCGTTAAAAAGTCCATATTCCTCAATCTTACTTTATCGACTTTAGCTTTCGCCGTCATCTCCATTGTAGTCCTTATTTTGCTAATTTCCCCTGAGAATTCGTTATTGACTTCGTTAGCAGTTTGTTTACCTTTCTTCTTGTCCCTTCCAGCTGGTCGACCTAGGGGGAGACCCTATTCAGAGTTTATTTCAATCCCCACGTGAGCATCTGAGCTTGTGGAGGAGATATACCCACCCGATGAAGAGGTTTTGGCCCGCTTTGATGAGCCGCCTTCGCTCATATCTTCAATCGAAATTAGCTCGATCCATTTGGAGCAAATAATCAATTACGAAGGATTTTCCACAAGTAGTATTCATCCCATAGTTTGTTGGTCTTATCCTTGTGTAGCACCTCATCATTCCACGCGCCGCAAGTGAACTGGTAGACATCAAGATCACTAGACCCGCCCACTCGCACTCGATTAGCATTCCTGTTATGAAGGTTTGTAAACAAGCCCGCTTATTTTCTAATCTCGGCCCACCGGGCGGAAATCATATCCGGGGAACGTATTTGACTCCCCAGTTGTTAATAGAAGATTTCTCGAATACGTCTCCAAAAAAACCTTTGTCCGTTGTAGTGGGCTATAAAAAACACGAAGATTAAAACAAATTTAATATACTTGCAACATATATTCAGTTAAAAAAAGTATATCGGCTTTTCGATCTTCCAGAACTTCCACCCACACCCAACAAAGGGCTATTTTCTCCTCTTTCGTCCAAGGCGTCACTTGACGATTTGGTCGTACATCTTCTTCGGGCAGTTCACCACCCCTACACCACTTCTTCCGATGGTCGTCCGTCCTCGGCCACCACCTCTAGCCACCGGACCACATCTCCCACCACCTTTTTTTGCCCTCACTTAATTGGGGGAGGTGGTTGCGTATCCGGAATTACAAAATCCAGAGATGGTGGTCATTTGGCTAAGATTACCTTCGAGTTCGGTATTCATACCAAATCCGTCTTCATCTGAGAACTCCATAGCGGGTTGGTAACATCCTTTCCATTGTGACGGACCCAATTTTTTGAAGATCGAAGATTGCTTTTTGATTGTTTAGAGTTTGTAGTTTGAAGAGTGTTTTTGTTTGTTTAAAATGAATTAAAAATGGTTTTTTTTATAAGTACCCAAACTAGCCGTTGGCTAACGGCTAGTTGGCTGCCAATGGTCAGATTATCCTCGATAGCACACGCGAGTATGCTCATGTCTACTCGCTCATGCCAGCTTTCACGTGGGGTTGTTGTGGATCAAGCTTGCCACGTGGATCAAGTTGTGGTTCGCGGCTTCTCGTTCGCAGGCCATAATACATAGTCTTATCATTATCATTATTTGTTATTACATGTAATCATATTATCCCTAGCGTAGTATAGGTGTTTCAACGTTTTATTTATCGTTGTTTATCTCGTTTTATAAACCTGGGGTCACTACAACAAAAATGGCTTTTAAGGACCTTTTGTGTGGGACGCTTGGAAAATAGGGTCCTAAAAACTATTTAATAGGACCAAAGAACTTTGGGGGTCCTTTTATAATATATGCTACTAAACCGGCGTCCTAAAAAGCTATTTAATTGGATGGATGATTCTTTGGGGTCCTATTATCATATAACTTAATAAGACACTTCAAATTTAAATCCTAATAAAGTAATTTATAAGACATTTAGTTGTTGGTGTCCTATTATGTGGTAATGTAATAGAACACGTGATCACTAGGGGTCCTATTATAACGTAACTTAATACGACACTTTGTAGTTAAGTCATAAATGTTTGATTTTATAGGACCCTTTCTAGTTGAAGTCATATCACAACTTAACTTAATAGGACACTTGAAACATGTGTCTTATAACTTTAACCTTTATAGGACACTTAATCATTGTGGTGTTATTATAGTACAGTGTAATAGGACACCTGATATTTGAGTCATAAAACATCAGTTTTATAGGACGCTTATTCGCTAGAGATTTATTATAACATAACTTAATAGGACGCTTAACACTTGGGTCTTATAACTTTAATCTTTATAGGACACTTGATATTAGAGTCATTATAAAACGCTTATTTGCTAAAGTTTTATTATAACATAATTTAACAGGATACTTGAGACTTGAGTTTTATAAGTTTAACATTTATAGCGGTGGTGGTGGTGGACGGTGGTAGTGGTGAACGGTGGTGGTGGATGGTGGTGTTAGGCGATGGTGGACGGTGGTGGGTGGTGGTAGTGGTGAACGATGGCGGTGGACGGTGGTGTTAGGCGATGGTGGTGGTGGACGGTGGTGGGTGGTGGTGGGTGACGGTGGTAGCGGTGGTGTTGGTGGACGGTGGATAGTGTATAGTGGGTGGTGGTGAACGGTGGGTGGGGGCGGACGTTGGTGGTGGTGGTAGACGATGGGTGGAGGTGGACGTTGGTGGTGGTGGGGGTGGTGGGTAAGGGTGGACGATGTGAAAAAACAAGACGAATCGGGCAAAGAAGAAGATGGTGCAAGTAACTGGTAAAAAGAGTTATTGTCTCAACAAATAAAAATCTTGAGCACTATCAAAAGTTGTTCATCATATTTTTAGAGTCTTCAAAATCAAAATTCCCCCTTCTCTCTCTCCCTCCCTCTCTAAAAGTTTTCAATCTCCCGCCCAAACAATACTTTCCTAAAATCGTGCCATTCTCCCCAAAACCTAAAAAAGTACAAAAATCCTAACTCACCAACATCTTCCACACTCCCAAAATCTAATCCTCTGCTCAATCTCACCCTAACCATCATCCAACCATTCCACCACCACTCTCCCAACACATCGTCCACACCCATCGCCGGCATTTCACCAACCGCTTCTTCACCATTCTCCGTCCTCTAGCCACCGGCGTTCGTCCATTTTTCTACTTTTCTGGCGTTTTCATCGTTTCGTCAAACGTTTCATAACAAAGGTACCCTTTTTACGCTTATGAGTTTGTTGATGAACCCTAATGTTGATTTATTAGTGTTGATTTATTAGTTATAAATCTTGATGCTTTTTTGTTCTTTTTAATTAGGGAAAATAAATGCTTCTTTTTGTTCTCTATAATTATGCTTTTTAGGAATTTTGTTTGGCATGAACGTTCGGTGGAGAAAAGTGATAGGTGAGTTGTTGAACCAGAAAGGTTGTTAACAAATGTACATTAGAAGGTAGGTAATAATTTTTTTTTTAGTATAATATTTTTTTTTTAATTTTAATCATGCTCCTTTTTTTTGGATCAAATTTCATTTCATTATATAGTATAAATGAAAAATATATTTTCGAATAACAACCAGAATTGTGTTTTTTTTGTTCATGATTATGAAAATTATATTATGTATGGATTACTGGCCTTAGTTGTTCATGTTAGTCAAAGTTTGTGTAGTAGTTGTGGAAAGTGATTATGTGTTTTGAGATTTAAATGTTTAGTAGATATAGTCATATAGTTCATCTTTGATGTATGTTGATTAAATCATAGTAATCGATATAGTGAGCATGTCATGTCGAGACAAAGCGTTTTAAAAGCGTTTTAAAAGCGAGGGCCAAAGATAAGCAAGTCGAACAATATAAATACGTCATTTTAGCTTGTTTTAGGCTAGTTATGCTTTAAGCTGGTGCGAGCTAGGCCATAGACCAATTTTAGTTGTTCTCGAATTTGTCCATGTTTTTTGAGAATTTGGCGGG
Source organism: Ambrosia x helenae (assembly GCA_030844895.1). Classification (NCBI taxonomy): domain Eukaryota; kingdom Viridiplantae; phylum Streptophyta; class Magnoliopsida; order Asterales; family Asteraceae; genus Ambrosia; species Ambrosia x helenae. The sequence continues at coordinate 102,244 of JAUTDX010000901.1, forward strand.
TATATATGCACAACACCTTTTGCAGCTTTTAACAATCAACTAATCAAGTGTAGTTTGTTATAAAAAGCAAAGCCTTTTTACTCCGAAAACACGTGCATATACAGCAGTAGCATTGCAGTTGTGAAATGGACCATAGTTGCAGATTGATGACTGTATGCATTAAGTTCCTTGGTTTGAATAAGAGAAAGTTGATGAATGCTATGCCTATATTTATGTTAGATCAAGTTGAATTTTATTATAGTTTCACACTCATGCTCTTTTTGAAAATTATTTATTTATGTTAGATCAACACTATAATTCCGTCTTTCAAGTGTCTGTTTTAACCAATGATTTTAAATATTTTTTAACTTTTGTTTTTTTATTTAGTTGTGGTGATGATGGTCAGATTTGAGGATGGATATTTTGGAAGGTCTAATCGCAAAGAGCGAAGCACCAAGCGCAAAAGCGGTGGAGCTTTTGGTATTCGAGGACCTAGGCGCGCACTTATTTGCTGCATAAACTTAAAACTATGGCAATTTACTTGTGTATGTGTTCTAATTTATGATTTTTTCTTCATCTCCCTAGGTGGTCCTTCGTGTGCTCTTTCTCCTATCCCTGAAACTAATGTTAGCGATGTTGATACTCAGGTCGGTAAGCTTTTCAATAATAACATTTGTTAGTATGTATAAATACTTGACTATGTTTCGAACTACATAAATTTGTATGCAAGATATAAGTTCAATCTTCATGTAACACAGGGAAGTTCCATATATGCCAGCTGCTCGTGATTATTGTGCCTATTATTGGGATGTGGTGTGTATTTCGTGAAGGTGATTAAATCTTCAAGTGCATAATTGTTTTTCCTGGTAGTTTTTTTCCTTAATTATGTTACTGTCTAAGTATAACTGAACATAGTTATTATTGTGAGCTGGGTTTTAGAAAGCGCGAGGCGCAACAAGGCACAACCTAGGGCGCCTCAGGAATATGTGCCTATCCTTTGTGCCAAAAGCGCAAGAAAAGCGCATATTTTGACTTTTTTGTTTTTTTTTTTCACTTTTTTGGCCCTGAGGCGCACGCCTCTCATACATCATGTATTTTTATGCATGAAAATGTTGTACCTTGGTGTTTTTGGCTTGTACATATAGGTAAAATCATATAAAATCCTATTTATAACTATATTTTAGTTAAATGAAGCTAAAAAACCTGTAGGATATATATGAGATATATAAAAAAAATTTATATAATTAGTGCGCACTTGTGGGTACGAAAGCCCACAACTTTTGCGTTTTGCGCTTAGACCTCGTCGCTTTTGTGCGCCTAGAGCTTTTAAAACCAAGATTGTGAGTTTGGTTGTAATTTGGATACTTTGTTAGACTATGGAATATGTAGAAGCTGCGAAATAGAGGTAGATTTTAACTTGTAGACTGAACCTAAAGATGATTGTTAGTTGGTGATTAAATAATGGTTACATTGGGCTACACTATAAAACAACAATGTCTATTGATGTTTTTATTTTCATATTTAATCTTTTCTAATCTTAGCATGCTAGTGTAAAACTTTATTATTATTATTATTTTAAATGTTACTTGCACTATTGTGACTAGAGTTTGATAAATGTTTGTTGAAAACTAAAATCTAGGTCGGAGATGAAGTTTTCTTCAAAAGCATTCTAAACTCTACTCAGACTATGGCAAGAGCTTAGGTAAAGAGCTTCGACCCAATTGAGGTGGTACAGAGATTGGACCAGAATTGTGTGAGGTAAGTGTTCTAGTACCAATAAAAATAGATAAAAAGTTGGTGAGACCATATTGGTTATTTTCCACAATTCAAGATTTTATTAGTGCATCCATTGCCTAGCCTTTCATCTCGGTATATGTTTGTTAAACTTGTGTTACGAATAATTTTAATAATTTGAAACTTAATAATTATACATGGATGGTTTATTTTTTAAATTTGTGATACAAACAATTTTAATAATGTAGAACTTAATGCTTATACATAGATGTTTTATTTGTAGGTAGCCCGTGAGGATTGAGGACGCATGATGACTCAGGATTTTATGATTCTTGTTTCTTTCATTGCTTTTAAGTTCTTTGTTAAATGTTAAGACTGTATGTTGGATGTTATATACAGTATATCATAAAATTGTGTGTGTATATGTTTAAAAAACCGTTGTATCATGACTTGTTAGGACTTTCAAATTTGGTCCTGTTAAAGTGTACGAATATGCTTTTCTTAGGACGCTATATTGTTTGTTCATTGACATCTTATGCGACCATAAAACTGGTTTCATAATCTTATTTGAGATATTAGGACCCTTTTTTTGGTACTAATGCTCCTATAATGTTACATCATAAGGGTCCTATAACTTAATTTTTTAGGACTCTTGTATGTGTATTAAAAGATTAAAACTAGGTAAGCACATGTTAAAACCTTGTAAAAGTGTCCTAATATGTTTTATTAGGAGTTTTTTTTGGGACATATTATGCGACCATAAAATTGGTTTCATAATCTCATTTGAGATATTAGGACGCTTTTTAAGTTTCGTGACTTATTACGACCCCCTTACATGAAACGCTTTTACCGTTGGTCCTATTAAATAAAAGGTCCTATAAAATAACATTTTAGGACACTTTTGTGCGTACTAAAAACCCATTTTTGTTGTAGTGGGTATTATGGTAATCTGTTAGGGTGAATGGCTTTCTTAGATACGAATGACTTAATCATTTGTGTGGTTATCAGGGCAAATGGATAACCTATTCGGCCACCCTAACCTATTCGCCCCTCCTTATAGGACGAATGGCAGCAACTATAAATAAGTTGATTGCCAAACCTTTTGTAAGCACTCATGCTCTATTTATAAATAAAGAAATCATTTGAAAACATATCTTTATGTGTTTTTGCTTGTGTTTGATTATATACTTTTTACAAATCCGAAACCCGAAGATTCCGCACTCCTGTTTTGTGGAAACCCGTGAAATTTTGGATTAGTCTAACGGTCCTACAAGTGTTATCAGAGTTGAGGCTCGTATCATGGGTGATTTTGTAGCAAAAATTGTCCAAAAACACCAAGCTTTCTCAAATCTAAGCGGTTTTGAACTTTGAAAAACCATTTTGATAAAAAAAAAACCCAATTTTTCCTAACTTTGGATGATGATTTGTTAATAAAAACGTGTGTTTTTTATTTGGAAACATCCCAATAAAATTTTAGAAACTTTCTAATCATTTAATCATAAAATGCATTACTAGTGCGAGAGACTTTGGCCAAAATGATGATTTTCGTGAAAAACAACGTTTCAACAGACTTGCAGAACGAATAGGTCCATGTCACATGAATAGGTCAACTGAATAGATCTAGTTCAAGCGAATAGGTTCCATCCAGGCGAATAGGTTACCCATTCGTGTATTTCATACGAATAGCAAAGCCATATGCTCCTACTATGGGTATGTTTGGCAAGAAGCTTTTAAGAGCTTTTAGGAGCTTCAAGCTTCTAAGAAAAAGCTCCTACTCAATAAAAAGCCTTGTTTGGTTGAAGGAGCTGGAAGCTTTTAGGTTGGAGAAAAAGCTCTACAGTGAAAAGCTACTAGTACTAGCGTTTAAGAAAAAGCTCCTACTAGCTACAAGCTTTTAATGAGTAAATGACACAAATACCCATTCTATTTTAAATATAAAATAAAAACATTCCTTACAAGCTTTTAATTATGCCCATTTTGGTCATTTTATACATTTTATTAAAAGCTCCAGCCACTCTGCCAAACACCAAAATATATTTAAAAAGCTTCCAGCTACTAGCTTGCAGCTACCAGCTTGCAGCTACCAGCTTCCAGCTACCAGCCACCAGCTAGTTTTGCCAAACATACCCTATATGAACAACAACTGAAAATGACCACAAAATAGGAATGATAAAAGGAATTGCTGAATAGAAGTATGATAAAGTATAAAATTGGATTCCCATAAAACGAGAATAGCCAAGGCCACGACGTTCATAAGAAGCACTTTGTCATCCATAAGTGATAAGCCCTAAAGAATGGAGCAAATTGGCTAACATGAAGACACAGAAAAAGATGCTAATAATCTTTATAGGATATACGTAATCCTTACACGGATCAATATCTAACGGTAGCTTCATTGTGATTTCAATAAGAGTGATGGTAGTAGCAAACAAAATGAACAAGCCAAAAATACATACGCGATACATATTTAATACCCTAGGCATATCCCAGATCATCTGTAGACAGGAGAGATCTTGGTTCATAAGTAATGTCCTGCCTTTTAAATCACCAACGAGTTTTGGGCTTATTGGCTGTAGGTGGGAGTAGTATCAGGATAGGTGACCTCCTAGGAAGTTTTCCCCTGGGTAACCAATAACAAATCCGTGAACTTCTAATGGACAAAGTGGACAATATTGGATGATATTAGAGACGGAGTGTTACAGAATTGTATTAGAGGCAATCTTGTGCCATCCGAGATGGTGGGGCAAACCTCATCGAGGACGATGAGTCCCTAGGGGGTGATTGTAACACCCTAGGTATACCCCACATCGTCCGTGGACAAGAGAGATATTGGTTCACAACTAATGTCCTGCATCTTAAATCACCAACGCGTTTTGGGCTTAGTTGGTTGTGAAGTACATGAAACTCCATAGTTAAGCATGCTAAGGTGGGACTAATATCAGGATGGGTAACCTCCTGGGAAGTCTTCCCCTGGGTAACCGAAAACAAATCCGTGAGCTTCTAATGGGCAAAGCGGACAATATTAGATTACATTAAAGGCGGGATGTTACAAGATAGAAAACAAAAGGAAAAAGCCAATGATGTTGTAGCCTAGTGATTGCAATGGAGGTGGGAAGGTTTACCCACTTTGTGGGGTTCCTGCCCTGGGAGGTCACAGGTTCGAATCCCACTCAGAGTAGGGTTATTCTGAAATGAGGGTTGGACCTTAGGGGGCCCGGGGACCGGACCTGAAGGGTGCGGGGCTTCGTTATAGGTGTGTACCATTGGCCGTTCAAAAAAAAAAACAAGCCAATAATAGAAGCATGTATCGTTAGTGAAATAAATAATGGCTAAAATAACAAGCTAAAACATGACACATATTAGGTGGGAAAAAACGATGTCGAGACCATGCGCAGTTGATGGTGAAATTTAATGAAAAACTGCATGTCACTTCACTACAACATAAGAAGTACGCTTTCTGTCACGGAGTAACTCTCTTGACTCACGTGCAGCTCTTAGACTCCTTCTAAGATCAGCCTTTGACCTGACTATGATGCGATTCGGAAGCGATAGGTGTAAAAGTAACAAGATTGGTAATCAAATAAACCTTTATTGATTACAAGGAAGAGTAGTAAAAGAGCTTTACAATGCTTTTACATGGTGAATGCCTTAGCGTTTTGGAGGTGATTTACAAATGAGACATGGTCACCTATTTATACTAGTCCCTTATGTTCTAGATTATTCTATACATTATATCTATGATAGCTACATAGATCTTTCTAGAATCCTAACCCTTCATATCTTGGATATTTTGTTGGACTCTTCTAGGCCCTTCTTGATCTTTTCCATGCTTCTAAGCTGGTCTAGTGCAGCCTAGAATGTTCTTGAATGCTGCACCTTGGTGTAGCCCAAAAACGTTGCCTTCTTATCAGAATTTGGTGTTGTTTGAGCTGAATTTTGAATGGGTCGTAACATTCTCCCCCACCTAAACTCATGACGCCCTCGTCGTGCATCATTAGTGGAGTTTGAACCATTGTCCTTAGTCACGACACGCTCATGTCTATTGTTGGTCCCAAACACAAGTCGCATGGCCGACACCGTTTTACCTTGGCGCTTATTGTCACGCTCCATTTTAACCATGCGCGTTTGGCCACCATCCAATATGCACAGAGTATCCATAAACGGTATTGGAAAGGCTTGTACCTGGGAGAGAAAGTCCATCCCGAGTACCAACTTATAATCGTCCATGGGAACAACTGATAAGTCCATTGTGCCTTCCAAGTCCCTGATCTTGGCTTTGACCCTTTCCACCATACCATCAATTAGTTTGGGGTCCCCGTATGCAGCCTTGATCCATGCCAACACCTTAGTTACTTTGAGCCCGAGCCTTGCTGCCTCATCTTTTGCAACATAATTGTGACTTGCTCCTGTATCGACCATTACTCATGTTTGGTACCCTGTTTATCTCCGTGCGTACAAAATGAAGCCCGATGGCTTTTGGCTCTATAATCAGGTTCGTGGCATCCACCTTTGCCACTCCTGGCCCTGACCTGCTAGTGCATCTGTTGCACTTAGCTCCCGGTGGTTCTCCGACCGCCCTGCCTTTGGTACGCTTTCTAGTCCTCCTCTTGCGTCCCTTAGGCTTTCTCTTCGGGTTCGTGGCTTGCCCATGTGCCACTCCTAGCATCGATTTTCCCATAGAGTTGAGGAGTTGTATCACCCCAAGTTGTGCCTCTTGATCCTCCTCTTTTTCCTGGGCAATCATCGCATGCAGACTGGCCTTCTTCGGACAAAACCGGGCAATGTGTCCTTGTTTCCCACAAATGAAACACCCATCATCTTGATTAGTCGCGTTACATGCATCTTTCCTTCGGTTTTAATCCCGCTTGACTCCCCCACCATGTTCATGAATATTCCTTTCATTTTCTGGTTTAGATGGTCGAACCTCCCTTAGGTCAAGTAGACTTTCAGTAACAGCAATGGCTGAAGCTAGATCTTCAACCTAGCGGCGCTCTAATTCGGTCTTTTCCGAGGGTTGTAACCCATCTAGGAAGTAAAACAGGGCATCCTCATCCGAAAGGTCCGGAATTGCCAAAACTAGAGTAGTGAATTCAGTTACATACTCTTGAATTGACCCTTCGTGCTTGAGCTTACTAAGCCGACTCTTTGCCTCATGTTTAGCATTTACTGGATAGAGTTGTCACTTCACTACAACATAAGAAGTGAGCTTTCTGTCACGGAGTAACTCTCCTGACTCACGTGTGGCTCTTAGACTCCTTCTAAGATCAGTCTTTGACCTGACTATGATGCGATTCGGAAGCGATAGATGTAAGAGTAACAAGATTGGTAATCAAATATACCTTTATTGATTACAAGGAAGAGTAATACAAGAGCTTTACAATGCTATTACAAGGTGAATGCCTTAGTGTTTTGGAGGAGATTTGCAAATGAGGCATGGTCACCTATTTATACTAGTCCCTTATGTTCTAGATTATTCTAGAGTTTTCTATACATAATATCTATGATAGTTACATAGATCTTTTTATAGAATCTTAACCCTTAATATCTTGGATATTTTGTTGGACTCTTCTAGGCCCTTCTTGATCTTTTCCATGCTTCTAGGCTGGTCTAGTGTAGCCTAGAATGTTCTAGAATGTTGCACCTTGGTGTAGCCCAAAAACGTTGCCTTCTGATCACAATTTGGTGCTGTTTGAGCTGAATTTTGGGCGGGTCGTGACATTTCGTTGAATAACCAATGAAGTTGCGTGGTTGTTTTAACTAAAAGTTACATGGAATATAATAATAATATAGTAATAAAATAAAAATGTTAGGTTAATTGACTGTGTATGGACCCCATCTTTCACACTTCTAACGCCTGTAATAATAGTGGCGAAGAGCCTCTGATGCCACCTTTTGCTTTGCCCATAACGGTAATGACGTTGATGAGTGGTGATGTCTAAGTAAAAAAGCACATGTATTATTTCAAATATAGAAAAATAGTTCTAGTTTTAGTTTAGTTTTTCTTCACACGTTGGGTGGGGAGTAATTTTCCCCCTTTTTAAGAATGTTTGTGACCACATTTTAGAATCCCTTTACAATCTTTATGTTTTTTAGTGGTTTGTGCACCGTAATTTTCTTTTTGTAATTCAAATTCTGAAAGCATTGTTATCGGTTTGACCTAAAATTTATGTTAAAATCCCTTGAACCAAACCATAAACATTTAAAGTCTTTACCTCATTAAATGTCGATTTATGTCTATTGTTAGACACTAGAATAATCTATTTGAAAATTTTAGTCTTCCCCTTTCCTTTTCACAGGGCCACCAAACATGGTGCACAGCTAAACATGTAAAAAGTATTCACGCATGCAATATGTGGGAAAAAGAACACCTAGATTAATTTATCACACGCACGTAAGAGTTTTTAGTGATAAACACAAAAGCAAACACAACCTGTCATGTTACATCCCAACTTATTGGTACTGTGGACATAGGTGTAAACAAGTTAAGCCGAGTTCAAACATGTGTAAGCTTGAGTTAAGGCTCTACTCATTTGAGCTTTATTTCTAAAGCTTAAATTCGATAAGTGAAGATCAGGCTCATTTAATGCATAAACTTTTGTTTTATTTAACTTGAGCTAGTGTAAGTTTGTCTTTGGAAAAGCTTTAAACGAGGCGATCTAGAACAGTTCACAAAGAGCTTGACTTGTTTAACCCTTTTGTGGAATACCTTTAATGAAGCCTCAAAAGGATACTAGTGGGTTTACCGCGCATTGCAGCGGGATCCACAAATGAGTTGCAATACAACATTATGATACTTAGGTTTTTTGTCGCAAGTTACGCAAAAAAATAGAAATGTGCACCCTATGTTTTAACAAGTATTCGTAGAAAGAAAAGAAAAGAAATGTGCACCGCCACTTACAATTGATTGCAATTCACCACAAAAACTATGTACTCATTAATGAACAAATCTTAATAAACCAAAGGCATGTTACTGTAACAGACACTCTTGTGTAAGCTGTCCGGTCATTGCATATCTACATAACCGTGCCATTAAAGACACTTTGTTAAATGATAAAGTTTATTTACATGACAAAAGCATGTAGCAATAATATGATATTGTATAGACTATCATATGAAGGTCACTGTCCATTTGGAAATTACAAGTTGTGATTTGTAAGTTTGTACTAGATTTGCTCAACCTGACACAGCAGCTAAAAAATTACCCAATCTAGCTAGTGAGCCAAACCATCCCGTCCACTTTGCCGCTGGGTAGACGCATATATATGAAAATGGTTTACAATATAACTATTATTATGGCAAAGTTTTAAAACTCATACAAGTTTAGTTGAGATAAGATTATTCATTGTGGTAACATAATTATTATCTTTCATCGCCATGGTATGAAATTTGTTCAAAAATATTGTTATCCCGTGTGTTTATTTAGTTTGGGTGACTTTCATTTTTATATAAAAGTTAATTATCTTCTAGAGGCATTTAGGGAAAAAAAGTGTAAAATTTAAGAAATTGTAAAGAAACATTTGGTATGTCATCTTAACTTTGAACAACTTAAAAATATTTGTCCATGTCTCCTCCTTTATAATGTAGTATAGATATAGATAACATAAGTAAAACATAAAACGGTCCACAAGAAAAGGAAGGTCATGGCCTAAATTTCTGAGTCCAATTTTTCTGAAACCCAATGCGAGAACTTATAGAAGAAAAATTGCTGGCCCAACAAACATTGGCCCGTAAACTATAAGTCACATACATAAAATTCATAAATAAATAATTTTTGTATTTGATTCGATACAAAAGTAACCTTTGTTTGCAACCGGGAAAGAAAAAAAATCATATGTGCAACTATCTAATGAATAAAATTTATCCATTTATAAGATGTGAGTTTCATGCCTGCGCCTCTGACTTTTTTTCAAGCCTCATGTGCACCTTTTGTACAACTTCTTAAAACCATGGTCACTTGGTCACATCATAATTTGTCTAAAAATGGTTATCGTTAGGTCTTTTAAACAATACCTTGAGGAAATGAAAACAAATCGAAAGTACAACCACGTCATTTTCATATAACCCGATAACAATGACCATTTTCTTAATTCGTTGAATGAAAGTAAACACTGGTGCAAAATTCTGAAAGCAGTGCATAAGCAATCATAAACTCGGGGATTGCTGGTTTTCACCCTCATCTAGTACTGTACAATAAACCATATGAATGAGTTGCGACGAACTTATTAGTTCAAAATATTATATAAACAATTTTATGTGAATCTCAATATAACGCAACACACATGAGATAACTAGTTTTACATGTTGATAAATACTATCTTAACATTATTAGTAGTATATTTTATATTAATAACCATCGTGAGAACCATGTGTCACGAGGGATTTGCCAAAAAGATGTTAACTTTTCTGGAGAATGTGAGGTAAAAACTCTGACTACGGGATGATTTATAAATATGCATAGATTAAACCGCATTAAAAGTGTGTTGCTATGTACAACCAAAATGTTTCACAATTGAGGTGGGAAAAAACGGCTCCTAAGATGAACCTGATACTTTCATGAAACCAGTTTGAAACCGAACCGATTCACCGGCCAGTTCAAGAACTGCTTCTTTAAACTGGCTAAGACGAAAACAAGATGAATAAACTAGGTTTAAACCAAACATCTATTGCTTTTAAAACTAAAATAACCGGTTTGGGCTCAAAAATCAATTTGTTACACCTCTAATTTAGTTTAAACTAGTATAGGTCCGATAGGATTTAGTAATAGATCTAAAAATTTGGGCTTTCTTTTAAGCCAACTTTAGATGATTGGTCCGTCTAGGAATTGAGATGGCCAAACAGTTCTCAAAGCTATCTTGAAGTGTTGAAGTTCATGTCGGTTTTACGTTATTAGAAAGAGTAATAATAGTCATCTTTCAAGTCTTCTATTAACATTAGTGGGCTTACCCATCGTTACCGCGGGCAGTTATGAGATCCATATAATCATAATAATAATATAAACCGTTCAAGATATAACAAGTTATATGCAAATGTAAAACCAAACGACTAATAAAGAAGATCATCGACATATTCATCAAGGTGTGCATGGGAAACAAAGTTGTTGACTATTGAAACTAAGAACAAAAGAGACTATAACCCGTTATTGGTTGCATACATGCCCTAATTAAAAAGTATCATAAGCACATAAAAGCGATTCAAAAAACAGGATTAATGTCAATTAACACACACTGTTTTTTTTTTAGACATAAGCATTATCTATAATCTATAATACATTGATGTATCATATTGTAATTTTGCCCTTGATACAACTTTTAAAGCAACATGTACAAGAGATTAAAGCTTATGTAATAGGGATAAATTAGTCACTTAAGTGTACATTAAGACACTTAAAAGGGTATTATGGTAAATCTATGTACACCTTTTAGTTGAAACCTAAATATTAGTTCCATTCTTACCCTTTTACCATACTAATCGACATCCCTCCTTCAATTCCCTCTTTATTCTCTCCTTCAATTCCCTCTTTATTCTCCGACTTCTCAGTTGCACATACTAGCCGACATTAAAGTTAGGGTTACCAAATCTTCAATCAACCATCACCCAGTGATCAAAACAATATCAACTGAGATGAGAGAACCCAACCTCGAATCAGACAACCAGAAGACTTCAAATCCCGTCTCCATAATCGTGGGGGTTTCGTCATTCTAATGCTCCTACACACTGCTAACTGCTTCTCAAACTATTCACTGTAATTGGTTTTCATCTCTAATTTTTATTAATTTAAATCGTAAATCAAAAAATCAAATGCTTTTTTTTTGTTAATCATATATGGCTTTGCTTAAGATCACTAAAGATGAGTTTCCAGGACCTCCTTATGAAGTAATAGTCTTTGTGTTTGTTTATGATTTTGGGATTTTGTTGATATGATTTTGTCTCTTTTTTGTGTTGTTTGCAGGTTTTAGTTGTTATGCATTTGAGTCTGTTTGCTGGAATTGGTTTGTCAACAACCGCCGCTATGGTTTGGTCACTCATCTCTGATTCACAAACAGCAGGTATCGTTGTCGCCTTTCTTCCTCTCTTTAAAACTATGCCCCGTGTTTTGTTAACTGGCTCCGATGACATTGACAACCGTCGTCGCACAATCACAATTAATTGCCCTCTCCTTCAATGAGCTGCAGGGACTTCGTCTTCAAGCATCGGATTCAATCAATTTCTTGAATGTGAGAATGTGAATTACCCCTTCCGTTGTCAAAAGTTTCATTCACTTCTGCTCTTGTTTAGTACAAATGATTAGTTGTTTTTAGTTATTGTTTTATTTGGTGTTGTCTTGCTAACTTAACTGAGTTATTTCGGCTATAATTGAACGACAAATTCATGTGTTTTGCAGGTACCATATTGGACATCAAGTGTGTCGCTGATCTGATTCATTCTTTACTAAGTAAGACCAACTAAATTATATATTTCAGGTATGAATAATTGGATATGTCTGTAATGTTTAATCATTGACTACACTCTGATGAAAACACAACGCTGTCGGATGCTTCCCGAACCTTCCATGCGTGTCAAAGAATCAGGCACTAAACAAATCAATGAGTGACGGACCGATTAGAATTTATATCTTCTATATTGTTCTTGATCATCTAGGTATGTTATCTTTTTCAGATTATTGATCATCTACACAACTTGTAGAATTTATAGTGCATAACGGTACATATACTCTTGCCTTTACATCTGTAAGTTATTTGTGTTTATAAACCAACATTTTGTTGTGAATATTAACCTGCTATGTGGTTTGATCTGGTGTGATAAACCTATGATCAACAAAAAGACAAGTATATTCTCATTAAGCATATGAGTCAGGCAGTTAATAAATGTTTTTAGCAATTCAGACAAATGAGTAGTTGCCAAGCAATTATAGAAAGAAAAGGCGCCTAATTAAATGGTATAATGAACCCCTTATACTTGTATTTTATATCAAGACAGTGGTTTTACTTACTTGTTATGGTATAGAATCAAGTTTTAATCCTTTGGTTATGGCTTGTGACTTTTAAGATCAATTGGAGATATGTTGGAGACTTCGTAGAACATGTCTCTTATGTTAAGCAAGTAAAGGTCAGTTAGGCGTGGTTGGGCAATTGGGGTAATTGAAGTATAGGCTGCAAGATTATACAAATATTTACCATATTCTGTGAATATTTATATTCTGTAAAGATGATGTATGTGTGTATATATATGTAATATTTCTGTGTGTTTGACATTACCACCAAGGAGCATGGTTTTGCCTGGTGTTGTTGGATTCAAGTTATCAGGAAGCTGTGTGATTGTGTTACAGCCACCATTTTGCTTTTGAATGTCACAAAAATGTTGATACAGATGGCATTATGTTCCCAATAGAAGTCAATTAAGTTGTGGTTCTTTAACCACTCACCTTGGTAAGTATTCCCAACTCTATAACTCGATGAAATTCAATCAACGTTATGCTTAGAATGTTTTGTGGATATATCGGGTTATTTATTTTGAGGATCGAGAAGTAAGAAGAAAGCATTGCCATCAATCTCAAACCTTTAGCGCTTGGTAAGGTTTAATTCAAGAGAACGAGTGTTATAAAAAAACAGAGGTAGCAACGTACTGTTTAGTATAAAACATGGAGTATTGTTTATGGGTTATCAAAAAGATTAGAACCTTGTTGTTAATCATGTTGACTCATCATTAGTTACTTGTCTAATTTTGATTCTTGAATGTTATAATCCTCACCTCAATAGGTCATGAGTTAATGTCAAGTCGAGAATAGTAGCGTAGACAATTCTCTCTTCGAAATTCTTTGAACCAGGAACCAAAATAGGTGAGTTTGTATTTGACCTTTTATATGCATGTTGACCTCATCTCCATTAAAACTATTTGCAGATTTGTAAAAAATGAAATATATATTCATAACTCGGGTTTGGTTTTAGGTTCTGTTGTTGGGTTCAGATTGGATAGCTTGTTCAAACTTATAACGAAACACAAGCCAAGAACAACAAAATGACACTGATACATTGTCTTTGTAGGGTACAATTCCTTTTTTTTCCAATAAATTTATTTGTTTTAAGGAAGCAGATAAATCCTTTCTTTGACATTTTTGTTCCATATATATTTGGTGGATATTTAGGTGCATGCGCCATGCAGACAAACTAAACGAGCTTCTGGATTTTTTCGAGGAACCTGGCAGCTAAGATTTAATTAGTGTACAACACTGGGCTACAACCAGCATGTATGGTGAATCAGAAGGAGCGAACTCATTTGGGTACAAAGTTGAAACTTATTTGTGGTTGTAAAGTTTAAATGCATAATATTATAATACAAAATTCATATCTTTTGGAGACATTTCATATACAGGTACGATTCCACTTTTTCAATAAATTTAGAAACACTACATGAGCTGATATTGTTCTTTTTTTCTAATCAGCAATTTCTCAAAATGAAAGTCTCTCAAATCAGTGTAAACCAAGATTTCGTTTCAAGATACGACAACAAAAAGATGTCATTGGACAGGATTGTCTCATGTTTTTTTTAATCAAGTTATGTAGTAGTGTATTGAAGATTTGGTGTACCTGGAGGTTAGTTTTGTACTCTTACCCGTGAACATTCTAATTTACATCCCTATTGACATAGGTGACAGTTTTGACTCGTTTACTTCTAATGCGTCAATTAAAAAATAATTAGCCTATAAAGGTTCTTAAAACACGCTATTCAACAGTTAAATTGTTTCTAAAGGCTTTGACCTTGATTAACTTTGGTTGACTTCCAATAGTCAAATATTTTTCATTTGACCTTTTTTTCAAGGAAAAATATGTCCCAAATATAGATTGGAGACTCCCGTTGTTCATATTTGGTTGGTATTGGATCAAATTGTATATTTGGTTGGCAATGGATCAAATTGTATTTTACATGCAAACATACACGCACAAAACCTCGCCGCAACTCGTGTGTCTTTACCACTACCAATTGGTAGGCAGCTTGTGGTCCATACATGCAAACGTACATGTACAAGACTCTACATTATTCTAAACAATGTTTTTGATTAAACAAGGGCTTTTGCAATATATCACGAGGGCATGGCCAACTATGGGTCAAGGCGAGGAGTCCATGCGGCTAAGGCTCATTTTTATTAAATGCGCAATCTTTTTGTTATTGTAAAATTCCTATACGTCTGTGTCCCTTTTTTAAATAGAAAACTCATTTAATACTTAAAAATTGTTAATCCATACGGCTTAAGAACATATAGAAGACCCCCAAAACCCATTTATAAGGTAAGGCATATTTTTTTAAGACTTGGATGAGGTGTAAATCCTCAAGGACACCACTACATGAGAGGATCAATGAATAGAGAGTATCACATTGTATATTATCGCTCCCGCGGCAACGCGCGGGCTTCCTACTAGTAAAGGCTAAAAGGTTCTCACAAGGACAGTGAAATGAAAACTTATAAAGCTAAATATCTAAGTGAACGTAATAAGTAGAGAAGAAGTTATAAGAACATAAATTGCATCCTCAACACCATCCATGGGCCACAACACATAAAAGTAACAAAAATACCACAACACACATCTGGTCGTCTAGCCAGGTTGTACGTCGTAACTGGACAAGAAAAAAAAGATATCAATAAATATCAATCAGTTTTTGTTGTTAAAAGAAATTGTGATGTAATCACTCAGTAAGTTTGTTTAATCAATAGAACTCTTTTTTTTTAATTAAGAGAAAGTGTGATGCACAAATCTGATATGATGCATCTAGTTTTACGTTACGAAAGCAAACCCCAAAGACCTAAAAAGAACAATGGTCCAACTGAGTCACAAGCTTTCTTAGACATATGGGCAAAAATAGCAAGATAAAATTTTTTTTCACAATTCAGAAAGAAAGAAAAAAGATTATGTTAGAAGAATTGTGTCACTGAAGAAACTAGAGAAGAAGTAGAGGGCCTTCATGACGCCTAAAACACTATTTTAGCACCCACTAAACCTAAAACCAATAACAATCCTCATATTCCTAATAAAAAGGGATTTGTGATCATAAAAACTACATAAAATCTAGCAATTAGTTATCATGACAACTGGAACCATATGTTGGGTTTGATACACACCTAGGGGTGTTCTTCGTGTTTTTTTCCTTGGGTTTCGGATTTTTTTGCTCAGGCGGGCTCAGGTTTAAATTATTCGCGTTCAGAATTGTTCGGATCAGTTTGTTCGGTTTTCGGGTTTATACGTAATATGAAAAAAAAAAATGTTTTTTCTCCCACAAAATTGATCATGCTACTTACAAACTATCATTAAAATTCAAATAGTAATTGACAATATGATACGATGATGTTCAAAAGTTCAAAAACTTAATGCTTTAGATACCGAAGACTCTAAACCAAAATGTAACAAGAAAAACAATACATTATTTGTACGGGTTTTTTTTTCGGGTTTTGGATTTTGGGTTTATCGGGTCGGGTTGTTTAGGTTTTTGGCTAGGAAAAAATAACCCGATAACCGAACCACTTTAAGAACAGGTTAGGGTTATTCGGTTTTAGGTTTTGCAAGTCGGCGACGATTATGAGGTGGACAGATGGCAGAGGATTATTGACAGGAATATTGCTAGGTCACTGGGGATAGATTGAGATGCGCTTAGGGTGGTCAGTGCATAGGCATTGGCCAGGGTATGGATCCCTGTAGGTAGCCCTTGGGATCGGCTGTTTGGCGACTGCAACGCCAATGCGCATCGGCCTTTGGCAATGGTGTTTATAGCCACATTCCGCTATCAGCCACTCAGGTCTGGTGCAGATCTCGAGGCGGAGCATGAGCCTAAGATCCAATTCAAGTTATTTGGTGACCTGCATACGTATTCTATGGACCAATGGGCTACACTCACTAAGTGGTACCACTCGGATGAGCTCGTTCAGGATATTTATACTACCGTTGTGACAACATTGCCTGATGACGAGCTTTGTGCGTGGTGGCCCACCATCAGTAGTCTAGAGTTAAGTACAGAGAAAGACATGTATTATTATTATTACTATTATTTATTATTATTATTATTTATTATATATTATTTATTTATTTATCATTATTACTAATTATTATTATTATTATTATTATTATTATTATTATTATTATTATTATTATCCTGTGCAGGAGTGATAGGGCGAGCAACATTCGTGACGCCTTGGTTCCTTACATACATCGCTTAATTACTTTTTTCTGTTGCTAAACGGTGTAATAGTAACGAGCGGGTCATGAAGACAGACCTCTTTTCCTCGTGCTGCATCATCAGGGGTAGGCCATGTGCCCTGCATCGGTGCTTCGCCGAGTACTTAGCTGCCTACCCCGATAGGCATAATAAGGGGGTTATACCTTGCGGGGGGATCATTAGTGTCATCGCACTGCGTTGTGACCTAGCCCGTTATTTTGATCATATTAAGGAGCATGTGCGGCCAAATCCGATGACGCCGAGGTATTATTAATTGTTTATTTATTAAAATCTATTATTATTATAATAATTACTACAACTACCACTAACTCGGTTATGCGTTTCAGCCCATTAGGTTTGAAGACGATGTTGCAGATGAAGGTAGCGGGGAAAACTGCCAATATTCCACCCGTTCATTTTTTGCTGGGTCAGGACAGGCAGCCCTTTTGTACCCGAGCCAATGGTACCTCAGGGCCTTATGGGTGGGGCAGCGGAGGTTCAGATGTCGCATCTTGCCGAGGCGGAGGGCGAGGGTGAGCCTGAGCAGGATGTCAAGATGGATGAGCTGTAGCATGATGCCGTGTAGATTCCACGGCGCGTTTATCACGCCATTAGGTTGCCTGCTGAGATTAGGGCGGATCTACATGCGGCTGCGGCAGAGGCAGAGGTGGTTGAGGTGTGACGCTCGTTGATTGCTGGGAAGCAGAAGATATATCACAGCATGGGTTTGTAGCCTCGTGTCCACCGCTTATACGGCCAAGTACGCAACTGGTCGGGACGTCCTCATAGAAGCCGCCGCCCGATTATTTACAGTTGTATTTTTATATTTGTCTCTTTATGTAAACGTTTGTGAGTACGCTTGTTTATATTATATTATCGGTTCATTTATATTTGTTTGTTTATATTATAT
This sequence comes from Ambrosia x helenae, assembly GCA_030844895.1. Classification (NCBI taxonomy): domain Eukaryota; kingdom Viridiplantae; phylum Streptophyta; class Magnoliopsida; order Asterales; family Asteraceae; genus Ambrosia; species Ambrosia x helenae. Next base: position 120,068 of record JAUTDX010000901.1, read on the forward strand.
TATCACTTGTTTATTTGTATTTGTTTGTTTATGTAAACATTTGTGTTGACGCTTACACACTTATCGAGACGACAACGGTAACAAAAAAATAACATTTATACAAACAACCAAAATTTCGTAATCAAAATTAACAAATATAACATAATAACATATTTAGTATAAAAACAAAATTTTATAAAAAAACACGTTTATCTAGACGAATATATGACAACAAGTTTTCTATATAGTTATATAGATAATTATATTTATTATTTAAAACAACATTTTATATAAATAATAAAATTTCAAATAATATCTTTTTCCAGATTTTTAACCCATCTTAAACACTCATACATGTCCTTTTCACATCTCCCACACATTCTAATGATTGTCAATCATTGACAATGCACATATACGGGCAGTGACGACCTCCACGACCCGTAGAGGAATGTGCAGATAAATTAACATGATGCGTAGATAACCGGAGCAGTAAAAACTAGTATGAAACTTTGTTCAAGCTAATGTTTTTTACCTATGTCATGATGTATCTCATGAACATGCATTGATGCTTGTTGTTACTGGTGCTTGCAGAAAACCCAGCACTATTTATTTGTTTTTTTATATATTTATTTGCAGAGGCTACTTATATATGCACAGTGTATGCATATTTATAGTATTATTAATTTTTAATATTCGTACTTTAATTATACATTAATCAAATAAATTATACAAATTTACCAGCCTATGGATCAGCGATGTCTAGGATCTAGCATACAGTAGTACTAGGAGCATCTTCAGCTGTTTACCAATTAACTCGTTTCATGCTTAAATTTTATATATATATATATAAAAACTGTTTAAATAAAAATTGTTTTCATGTTAAAACTTAAAGGTTAGAGCATCTCCAAGGCGTGTTTGTTTATAGACCCGTCATCTCAACACTAGGGCTGTTCACGAGCCGAGCCGAGCCGATCCGAGCGGAGCTTTGCTCATGCTTGGCTCGTTTACAAATCGAACCGAGCAGAGCGGCTCATTAACAATCGAGTCAAAAACCGAGCAAGCATTCTTTGAACGCAAATTTTTCCGAGCGAGCGCCAAGCGAAAATCGAGTGGAGATTAATTTTAACAACCATACAATTGGGATGTTTCCTTTGTTGATTTAATTGTCGGGTGACAACTAAGGTCAAACTGTCTGATAGTAACACTAATATTGAGAATCGAGTGTCTGAGGATGAAACTTAGGTTGAGACTAGTGAGGAGATCATTTAACGCAGAGAACAATTATTGCATTGTGACGTAGGGTGGTATCAAGCGACGATTAATGATGGACGACTAATACCATAAACAAGTCAAGACTGTCACCTCATGACTTATGGTTTTACTATTAAACTCAATATTAAATTTTTTATTGGGTTAAGTGGGCTAGTTATATTTTTGTTTGCATATATTGAGCTAAATCTAATAGAATGTTACATATAAAGCAATATATATATATATATATATACACGTAAATTGTGTGTGTATTTATAATTATATAAATAGATAAAAATGTATTCGAGCCGAACCGAACCGAGCAGACCTTTGCTCGTGCTTGGCTCGTTTATAAACCGAACCAAGCTGATCGGCTTAGTTACAACCGAACGACAGATCGAGCGAGCATTTTTCGAGCATTTTCCGAACAAGCGACGAGCGATCGACGAGCGCCAAGCGATTTGAACAACCCTACTCAACACACTACATTATTCTAAATCTCTATCTTAAAAACTTTTTTTTTCTGACATACACAAACTTTCACCTTACACTCAAATTTATATAAAAATATAAAAATGTATCAAAAAGAAATATTTGTGTGTGTCAAGGATCACTCCCTAAGGCCATCCGTAATGATACGCGAAAGGGGCGTGAAATGGGGCATTTGGTGTCCCTTTAACCCAGGAACACCGCCCCCCTCTAAGTTAAAGGGGCATTAAATGGGGCTGCGCGAAATATTTCGCGTGAGTTAAATTTTGGATGGGCCAATCATTGAGTGACACCTCATTTTTGTTTTTTTTTTCTTTTTTAATTCAAATTTAATACCATTATATATTCACCCCCTTTCACCCACCATTACACCCCTTGCTCATTTCATGCCCCTTTCACCCACCAAGTAACCCCACATTGCCAAGGGTCAAAAAATGCCCCTTTTACCCACCAAATTTCACCACCATTACCTTCTCCAAATTAGCACTCACGAATTCGTAGGATTGGTCTGAAATTCAAATCTATCTACATGAGCGAAGCTTATTAAGCGCCCAAGGTTGTAGAACTCGCTAGGCGCTAGTCGGCCGGTGGTGTACCGACTAGGGATTAATCGGGATTCATCGGATTGGATTTTTATATATATTTTTCCAAATTTATACATATATAATGTTAATTTTGTATCTTATATGTATAAATTTAGAAGTTTATGGGCCAAATATAAACTAGTGAATATGGATTGGGGTTAAATATTAAAATACCTAAACTTAAATAACCCTAATCACCTCCATCGTTCACCGTATCCCGTTTTTCCCACCCATTCATTCTTTCATCCTACGGAACCCTCAGACGCAACTAGGGTTCACGGAGTTTCATCGATTTTGGTTCTAAATCATGGAATTATCATCCAATTTTGACGTAAGAACTTGTTTGATTTGATAGATTTGCTCCAGTTTTGACCCGTTCGAATTCATTTTTGACCTAGTTTTGAGTTTTTAAGGTCCGACTAGGACTAATTTGGTTTGACTAATCGGTGATTAATCGTGATTTTTACAACCTTGGACCGCCACTGATTAATTTAGTGATTAACTCAAAATTAATCAATAAAGTGGGGACTAGCGATGAATCACCGATTAATCGGTGATTGATCGTGATTTTTACAACCTTGTAAGTGCCCGGGTACCCCGTCCCTCGTCGTTGTTTTTGCTCAATAGTGTAAATTTACACGTTTTCGTCCTAAATCTTATAGTATTGAGTCTAGCCCCTTCCGTTTTAAGGGACTCAAACAACCCCCCCTCCCCTCTCGATTTTTTTTTTCAAACTCCATCATTGCCTATATACCTAAATAGTGATAACTTAACTACATTACAGTACATCATATTATGTACGAAAACAAGATGCATTTTTGTTCTCTCATAAAAGATGCTAAGGGTGCTTATGTGGTTCATTTTTAAAGAATTTTTAGCTTAGGCATTCACCATTAGTAGTAATATTTTTTAATAAAAATAAAACCAAACAGTTATGAATTTAAAACCGTATCAAACAACTGGTGCTATTTGTTTATAAGTTTTATTTTGTGAATGAATTAACAAAATAAATAAAATTTTATTAGGAAATAAATTTGTTAAATAAAATTTTACATATATTAGGAAATAATTTGTTTTCTTTAAAAAATCACTATGTATTGCATGAGTTTAATCTACAAGTGTATTATACAGATAAAATAAAATAAAGGCTTATGTTAAATATACCAAGTAAGAGCATTCACAACCCACCCATCAAACCTTCCCCTATCTTTAAAATTTAAAAAATCCTACTAAAAACACACTACAACCCATCCACCATTTTATACCCTATCTTTATATTATGAAAATTTGTTATCATAGCTTTTCATATATAAAAAGCTACTATTCATCCTCCACCAAATTATTGTGAGTGTATGAAAACGAGAAATATAATAAAATATGTGTTTGTGAGTAAGATAAAGATAAAAAATGGTGGATGGGATGTGGGAAGTTTTTTAAATTGAGAGATAAATTTTAAAAAGTATGATTTTTTAGTTAAATTATAGGGTAAAAAATGGTGGATGGGATGTGAATGCTCTAAGAGGATTAATCTACCAATTTAGTCAAACTATAATGATAAGGGCATTTAATGAACTTATTTACCAACTAATTAAACAATGATTAAGCTATTATTTACATTATTATACTATTATTTATTATTTATATTACTATTTTTTTATTTATCATTTTATATTTTGTTGTACTATTATTAATAATATTAATATCAATATTAATAAAAAAAAAATAAATTAACCTTGCATAAAAAATATAAATAAATACGAAAGTGCAAAAGCTCATTATAAATAAAAAAATAAATTAATCGACTGTACCGTATATTTTGGGTATCTGTATCGGTACCGTACCGATCCCGTCCCGAGCTCATCCCTAGTTCTAGAGGCGACCTATACATGGTTTCCCATCTAGTTGCAGACTGGCTAATGTTTCGAAAATTCCAATAAGGCGTGATAGTAGGCATTGGGTACCCTCCTTGTTATTCCACCATGACATAATGGTTCTCATCATTACTAGGGCAATTGTAAGAGCTCTCTGATGTTGAATCTCTTCGTAAATGTTATTTATTTGGGTTCTAAATGTAGAACTTAGATCACCTACATTTATATCTTTGTGCAAAGGGATATATGGAAGTATAGAACATATATGTAGTATTACAAAGTTAACATGTTTTTACTTTCTTGACAAGTCAATTGTAGTGCCATTGTTATGCATGGAAATCTTAAAACTTTAGATAATGCTAAGAATAATAGCAAAAACTCAATTCTAGAATTAACGAGTGAACTAGATTTTCCTTCATGGACACAGAGAAAAAAACATTAGTTTTTACTGTCTCATACTCTCATTTGTCGATTATGACTTATGTACCAATTTGTTTCCAAAATAAATCATGATTGAGAGATAGATAAGATAAAAAAAATCACAAGTTCTAGATTGCAGGTAATGCTAAGCCCAGGGACATAAAATTTAATTAAAACAAAAAAATATCATTGTCATCTAAAAGTGCATACCTTATTTAATAATTATGTGTTTTCAAAAAAAAATTATTGTAATTTGATTGAAAAATTAGCATGGGAAATTGCCAATAGCATTTAATATAAGCCAAAAGGTTTGACCAATTTAGTATGTTTAACAACACCCTAAAATAAATTGCACTTTGTGAATACTTAAGATAATGTTAATTCATATAATTTATTAAAATTATAAAAAGGGAAAATCACCAAAATAGCCCGTTGACCGTGTGAAAAGCTCAAACAACCCTCTCACCTCTCTTTGGTGAGGACGGGTCACGGTTCCCAACACGTCTGGGGCGTCTCCCGAGAGGCTTCCCATATGAACCAATAAAAACCGACACCTCATCATTATCTCTCCTCCTCACTTTCTCTCTCCTCTCTCCTCACTCTCTCTCTCTCTTTCTCTCCCTAAAAGTCTCCTGCACTTGGTGTCTTCTCTTAAAACCTCCGGTGATGTCTTAAAACCTCCGGTGAGGAGAGAGGATTCTGATGGTACTGATCCGGATTCTGAAATTTCTTATCAACCTGCACTTGGTTGTGTTCCCCATGATGTAAGACTTCTCCGGAGCACACTCCACCATTTCGCCGCCGGAGACGTCTTCCAAGTCGACTCCGGTGATGTCTTCTCTCTACCATCTGAATCCTCTCTCCTCACACACTCTCTCTCTCTACCGTCATCTCTACCATCAAACAAAAGCATAAACAGAATCCACCATGAAAGCCCCATGAAATTAGAACTTTCAGAATCCACCATGTCGCCGCAAAAAGACGTCTTCCAAGTCGACTCCGGTGAGGTTTGACTGTGTAGATGGAGACATCACCGGAGACGTCTCCGGAGTGACTGTGTAGCTGTAACTTCTCCGAACTGTGATGATGAAGGTTTTTTTTAAAAGTGAAGCCGGAGACGTCACCGGAGACGTCTCCGGAGACGTCACCGGAGTCGACTGTGTAGCTGTGTAACGTCTCCGAAGGTTTTTAATATATAAATATAATTGTGCACGTCTTTCTAGGTAACCATGTATTATTATTAATCAAATAAATGGACACGTGTCACATTGGTATGGGACCATCATTGAAGCCTCTCGGGGGACACGCCTCAGACGTGTTGGGAACCATGACCGTCTCTCCAAAGAGAGGGGGAGAGGGCTGTTTGAGCTTTTCACACGGTCAACAGGCTATTTTGGTGATTTTCCCTTATAAAAATATATAGTAAGTTTTATTGATTTTACACCAAAGGTGTGACATACTCGATAATGTATTCTGTCAACATTCTCTTTAATTTTCCTCAATTTCACATCTCCTTTTCCCACTTTCTCTACATATTCCTTGGAATCCTTCACCGGAAATCTATTTACACCCTTTAGGTTCTATTTCACCCCCTACTAAAGCGCCTCGCTTTGCCTAAAGCGAGGGCTTTGGGTCAAATCGTGGTACTAGGTTGACTACTTTATCGGGAAAAGCAAAAAGAAATTTCAAAGCGCCTCGCTTTTAGGCCAAAGCTAGGCGTTTTGGCCCCTTTTTCTATGGGGTGAATCTGGACATATTTTCTAGATTTCCCCCCAAAGCACTTAGCTTATGCCAAAGTAGGTGCCTTTGCCCTTTTTTTTTTTAAAAAAAAAATATTGTTTTAATTAGATTTAAATGGTTTTACTTAATTAAAAAAATATTTTAATTCATTTTTAATTGTTTTAACTTGTTTCCAATCAAAGAAAATTTAGTTTGGCGTGTTTTCGGTTCGTTTATTGCTCG